>APFE030860167.1:192539-259031 GCA_000404065.3 Pinus taeda | reverse complement strand
AGTATGGTTATGTGTTTTGACCCTACATAGACGACATGGGTAAGAAAAATAATTACTCCATCTAATATTATTATTAGGATTGAATGCTCGAAAGAAACCCATTGATGTCTTGATGTGACTACAATTAGGTATATGTACACCAAATATGGGTATAACTTTATCTTTTCTTTGTCAACTGAATTTGTGGAGGCAACTAGAACGCATTTCTAGGCATATTTTCAAGCCTTAGTAATAGAGACAAAATCACATTACATAGTGCAAAAGTGAGATAAGTTGGAGGGCATTCAAGCCCTGTGCAAAAGGATCTAAGGGATAATTTAATAGTCTTCTCAAGTCCGACCCTTCTAGAAAATAGATCGAAGACTTTTGGCACCTTCGTTAGCCCTTAACCACTATATCAAGGCCGCAGAACCACTGTAGCATAGCGAGAGCATAAGGAGAACTTTTTTTTAAAGATGAAAGGCTTATCAAGCATCCCTAAGAAGGTCACACTCACTGGGTATAGGAGCGAAGGTAAAAAGTGGCATCACAAGGTCAACAAAACCTCCAAAATATCTTCTCATCTTCGTATCTCTGGTATGTATATTCCATTCGCTATAGATTAGTAAATCTATTAGATTTTTGCAAGGAATTCAAGGCCTATCTATTTTTTAACCACGATAAGTCTAGACCCTTATTAAAGATATGAATTTTATGTGGTATTAAGTGACATATTATAGCCCTAGAAAGGACTCAAGTCCTCTATAAAAGGTTCACAATTTTGTGGTATAGTGTTGCGCATAAATTTCTCATTGAAATAGGCATCAAGATAATTTCTACACCAGTGCATATATTAGTTCCATGATCAAATTTGTTGAAATAATATTTTGAGTACAAGATAAAAGTACCAAAGTTCTGAAGAATAGTCTCACTGTCAAGCAAAACTCATACCCTACATATGTAAAAGATATACAAAGGTATTATCTATACTTGTGTATGAAGTCCAAGCATAATTAATGTGAAAGTGAAGGCTATAAAATAAGGAGTCTATTTCTCCTCTTGTTCTGAGTATAAACACATTTCAAAAGACTCAATTTGAGCCTCAGTGATCTAGGTGGCTCCAGGGACACACACAAGACAAAGAGGGCTTATGGAAGCTCAAAAATCAAAGTTATCAGAATGATTTCGAACTAGAACCAGAGTGTATATTTCATTGCCTTGATCATAATGGTGTGAACGGTTCATCAATCTGAGCTCGTATGAGGGAGAACGAGCCATTCAAAGTTTTGGTCAAAGTTGGGTTGTGGGCTAGGTTTAAGTGTCCTATAATTTGACCGACCCTGGGGCATGAAACCTAGCTCCCGAAAATGGTCGAAATTGTGGCCTCGTTAAATTGGGTGGCGGGCCACCAACCCCGCCACCCCAACCACATTATAAAATAATTGGTTGACGGCCATGACCCTTCGTCCCCCCCCCCCCCCCCCCCTTCCCCAACCACTCAACAACATTAATAAAAATATATTAAAATAAGGACCGACGGGCCATGACCCCTGCTGATCCAACCAAACCCTCCACACACTAAACCATATACATTAAACAAATTAAGTATGGGGTGGGCGGGCCACCTTTGGTGGACCCAACCCACACCCCCAAACCTTGTACCAGCCATATGTTAATGTGGAGGCCAACGGGTACCAAGCCCACGCAATCCATGTGGCTGCCCCACCACCATGCGGCGGCCCCATGTCATGTACCACCACCATTAACGCATGTTACCAATAAGCCAACGTGCCAACAAATTGCGCCTTAATGTAGTACATAGGGAGATTATGGGGCAGGTCGCCCAATACGGACACGACCCCCAACGAAAAATATATATATGTGATTTATTAAAACGGTTTTTGGGGTTAATATGGAGGGGTCGGGGTTTGACCGCCCGACCTCCTTCTTATAACTCATTTGCCTTACCAATCTACCAATGAACTTGGTTCATCCGCCCTCAAAATATTTTAAAAACCCTGAATTTGCCCAATGTGCCCAACATGGGGAACATGGCCAGAAACGAGATTTTTAATTAATTATTTTAATTTTAATTTTATTATTATTATTTTATTATTTTAAATATATTTTTAGTTTATTTTTATTTTTTTTTTATTTTTATTTTTTATTTTTATTTTATTTATTATTATTATTATATTATATTATATTATTTTATTTTACTTTTATTTATTTTTATTTTATTTTATTTTATTATTATATTATTATTTTTTAGCAGTAGGGTGGAACCATGAACCTGAGAAAAACACAGACGAAACCATGATTGGGTGAAATTCTCAGGAGGATGAAATTTTTGCAGTGTCCAAATTGGACAAATTTTATGTTGATCTTACACCTCTCAATGACACGAACCCGATGGCGCAGTCAATTTCCTAATATGAGCAACAAATTTGCAGAGGACCCGGAGGAGGGAATCTTTGAGGAATCTAGGGGGAATCTAAAAAATTCCTTAAGCCCTAGATTTTCATTTTCTCAGAATTCAGAAATTTGACAGTTGATTTTGCACTATTCGACGCCACAAATATAATGGTTCATTTAGATTTTCCATTTGCTCATTTCATTTTTTGGCCACTATTCTAAGTGGAGTGCAGGTGTCAACATTCGACGTGCAAGCAGTCATTCCATGAGATTCGACGCTACAAGATTGATGGTATGACCAACTTCAATAGTTTGACATCCTTTTTGTGAGATGGCCTTAGGATGTGAGGTATACGTAGTATGTTCATGTACTTATTTTTGCTATGAGATGCATTGTGTTGCATAGATCCCTGTTTGCTGTTTGATGTGGGATCTTGTTTCTTACTTGTTTCATGATTCCTTCTTGATGTGATGCGGAATAATTTGTGGGATGTGCTTGTTGTCATGATTCGTCATGTTTTGTTTGAGATCCCTTTGTCATCATGTTGATGGGATACTCATGTTGTCACCATGTATGTTTGCATTGAGATCCCTTTTATGCCATGTTGGCAGGATGCTCATCATCATCATGCATGAGTTTATGTCATACTGATAGGACTCCTTTTGACTAAGAGTTCTTGTAGCAGAACATCTCTTGGAGCCACTCCTGCGCGAGGGCATTTTCCTTGTATGATAGCGACGCCATCTCTTATGTACATCATCACTATTGAAAATAGTTAATGCAACAACCTACACCATCTTGACACAGGGGCCCGGAGACGTAGTCCCTGTTGGATGAACTCCGTTATCAACGTCTTTTTATTTTATGTTGCTGATGATTGTCATGTTCCTTCTTCTTTATAATGTGCATATATGTTCAATTATGTTATTTTAATAGCAATTTTAATCACATCATGAAAGAAAAATATCTTGGTTAAATTCGAGAGTTGAGTCAACTCGGATCCATTTGGTATCATAGCAGTCTTTGCGTGGATGTGAATTGCAAGCATGAACAATGGAACATGCAGTGATAGAGGATGAAAAAGCGATGTACGAGACCATGCTCAAAATTTCCAAGAGGGTGGAATAATGTATGAAACTCTACAAAAAGAGACTGAGGAAAAGGAGCAATTGCAGCTTTAGTTGCGAGCCACAGAAGAGGCCCTGGAAGAACTGCAGCACAACAACCAAAATATTCAAACAGAGAACGTTGAATTGAAGATGCTTCTACATGAAGAGAAAGAGGAAAAACAAATTTTGATACAATAGCTGAAAGCTAAGGTCGAGGCTTTGGAAAAGCTGCAGTGTGACCCATGTGAGGTAAAGAGTAATCTCTAAATTCATGTATATGGCCTGATGATGACTTTGCTATTTTTGAAAATCATACCATCGGAATTGGCTCCAAATTGTTAAGGAGAATGGGGTATGAAGGAAAAGTCTTGGGCGTTAATGGCCAAGGCATTTTCAACCTCATCAAAGTAGAAGAATTACCCTGTCGAACAAGACTTGGGTATGTCAGAAAGGAAGTTGGGGAATGCACTGAGATAACTAGTGAACTACCAACAATAGATGAAAGCCCTCATCAGTTCTTTCCAAATCGACAAAGGAGGTAAAAGATGTTGATTTCCTTTCAGTTTTGTCTTCATATAGTATGATTTCTATTGGAGATTTGGAGATCCCCATTACAGGGACAAACATGAGGCTCCTTACCAGGACGAGACATGAGGAGGAAGAAGAACTTGGTGTTAATAACCAAGGCATAAATCAACCATTGGAGGTTGCATAGAGACCTCAATTTGCAAGCTTGAGATACACCGAGGGAGAATGCTCGAAGGTGTTAGAATCTTTCGAGATGTCATCGAAATCAGCGAGGAAAGAGAATGATGGGAACACATCCCCATCATTCCATGACAGTGTCCATTGCAAGGAAAGAGCTGAGGCAAGCTATCATCGCCATACTTACACCAGAGACGTCAAGGAAAGGTATAACCACTCTCGACATTCGAACGTTCATTTCAATTATAATCATGTTGCTAATGATGGACATGAATCATGGAATCGAAAGACATGTACCTTTTGTGGATTACATAACCATACATTTTCTAAGTGTTGGAAAAGAATAACAACACACAATAGGATGAGGCGTGAAAGAACCTCTCAACAACAGACAAAGAAACATGTTAAAAAGATATGGAGGAAGAAGATGTATTTCAGTCATTGCAACAAAGGTGGCCATCAAAGAGCCACATGTTGGAGGCTCCATCCAGAGCAGCGCTTGAAAGACAAAGTGTTGATGCATGAACCAGATGAAATGGTTGTTCGACCGGCAGATGCGCTGCAAGGAGGTGACCCATTCACATTGATATGTGAAAAATGGTTTCTAGATATGTTAGCATTTCATGGTCGTTCTTTTGTAAATCATTTATTGCATTTTAAAATGTAAAGGTGATGATGTGTTTTTCATCACTTGTTAAGCAACAATGATGTTTGGTCTTATTTTGTGTTGCATTTTACGCTCTGAAAATGATGTTGTGTTTCCATCATTTGTTAAAGAAAAAATAGGGTTTGGCCTTATCTTTGTAAATCATGTGTTGTAGAAATGATGTGTTTTTCATCACTTGTTGGAGCAACAATGATATGTTGGCCTTGTCGTAGCTGGGGTATTGTGTCCATCTTGATATAAACTTGACCACTAAGTATGTGTTATAAAATCGTGGCAAGTATGGGATGCTTGGGTCATTAGTTGGTCATGAAAGTCAAGCATGTAATTTTCAAAACAATGTACTACAAGTTGCACAGGTTGTAGGTGTCGGCTCATCGCTTAAGGCTTCGAAAAACAAAGGTGAAGGAGATGGAAGTGAGACCTTTCAGGATGCTTGTGATGCAGACAAGGTACAGAAAAGTTGCATATTATTTTTCATTCTTTTGGAGGAATAAAAGCTCCTCAGTGGGGAGGATTGATCCTGGTGGCTCCAGGGACACACATAGGACAAATAAGGCTTATGGAAGCTCAAAAATCAAGGTGATTAGAATGATTTTGAACCAAGACCAAAGCGTAGATCTCGTTGTCTTGATCGCAACAGTGCAAACGGTTCGTCAATCCGAGCTCGTATGAGGGAGAACAATCCAGTCAAATTTTTGGTCAAAGTTGTGCTGTGGGCCAGGTTTAAGTGTCCTACAATTTGACTGACCCCGGGGCATGAAACCTAGCTCCCGAGAACGGTCGAAATTGTGGCCTCGTTAAATTTCCCAATATCCCTTATTTTCTAAAGATTTGAAAATCACCCCTATTTTAATAAAAAATCAAAAAAATATATTTTTGGGGTGGCGGGCCACCAACCCTACCACCCCCCCAACCAACATATAAAAATTTAATTGGCCGACGGGCCATGGCCCCCGTCGATCCCCTAACCCACTGCAACAACATTAACAAAAATATGTTAAAATGAGGACCGATGCGCCATGACCTCCACCGGTCCAACCGAACCCTCCACACAC
This sequence comes from Pinus taeda, assembly GCA_000404065.3. Taxonomy (NCBI): domain Eukaryota; kingdom Viridiplantae; phylum Streptophyta; class Pinopsida; order Pinales; family Pinaceae; genus Pinus; species Pinus taeda. The sequence continues at coordinate 253,100 of APFE030860167.1, read as the reverse complement.
TAAACCATATACATTAAAAAAACTAAGTATGGGGTGGGCGGGCCACCTCCGGTAGACTTGGCCCACACCCCAAACCTTGTCCCAGCCATATGTTAATGCGAAGGCCAGTGAGTATCGAGCCCGTGCCAGCCACGTGGGCTGGCCCGCCATCATGCGGTGGCCCCATGTCATGTACCACCACCATTAATGCATGTTACTAATAAACCAATGCGCTAACGAACTGTGCCTTAATGCAGTACGAAGGGAGATTATGGGGCGGGCCACCCAATGCAAACTTGACCCCCCAACGAAAAAAATATATATGTGGTTTATTAAAATGGTTTTTGGGGTTAATATGGAGGGGTCGGGGTTTGACCTCCCGACCTCCTACTCATAACTCATTTGCCTTACCAATCTACCAACGACCTTCCTTGGTTTATCTGCCCTCAAAATATTTCAAAAACCCAACATCTGCCTAGTGCGCCCAACATGGAGGAGCATGGAAGAATGTGCATAGAAACCAAGGTATTTTTAATTAATTTTTTTTATGCAGGGTGGAACCATGAACCTGAGAAAAACACAGGTGGAACCATGATTTGGCGAAATTCTCAGGGGGGTGAAATTTTTGCAGTGTCTAAATTGGACAAATTTTATGTCGATTTTACACTTCTCAGCGACACGAACCCGATGGCGCAGTGAGTTTCCTGATATGAACAGTAGATTTGCAGAGGACCTGGAGGAGGAAATATTTGAGGAATCTAAGGGGAATCTAAAAGATTCCTTAAGCCCTAGATTTTCATTTTCTCAGAATTCAGAAATTTGACAGTCGATTTTGCACTATTTGATGCCACAAATCTGATGGTGCATTCAGATTTTTCATTTTTTCATTTCATTTTTCGGCCACTTTTCTAAGTGGAGTGCATGTATCAGCGTTCGACGTGTGAGCAGTCATTCCATGAGATTCGACGCCGCGAGATTGATGGTACGACCAACTTCAGCAGTTTGACATCCTTTTCTTTAGATGGCTTTAGGATGTGAGGTATATGTAGTGTGTTCATGTACTTCTTTTTGCTATGAGATGCATTATGCTGCATAGATCCCTGTTTGTTGTTTGATGTGGGATATTGTTTCTTACTTGTTTCATGATTCCTGCTTGATGTGATGCGGAATAATTTGTGGGATGTACTTGTTGTCATGATTCATCATGTTTTGTTTGAGATCCCTTTGTCGTCATGTTGATGGGATACTCATGTTGTCGCCATGCATGTTTGCATTGAGATCCCTTTTATGCCATGTTGGTTGGATGCTCATCATCATCATGCATGAGTTTATGCCATACTGATAGGAGTCCTTTTGACTGAGAGTTCCTGTAGTGGAACATCTCTTGGAGCCACTCTTGCATGAGGGCATTTTCCTTGTATGATAGCGACATCATCTCTTATGTACATCATTACTATTGACAACACTTAATGCAGCGGTCTACACCATCTTAACACCGGGCCCGGAGATGTAGTCCCTCCTGGACAAACTTCGTTATCAACATCTTGTTATTTTATGTTGCTAATGATTTTCATGTTCCTTCTTCTTTACATTGTGTGTATATGTTCAATTATGTCATTTTAGTCGCAATTTTAATCACATCATGAAAGCAAAAGATATTGGTTAAATCCAGGAGTTGAGTCAACTCGGATCACTCAGTCACCAAAGAAGAGGAGTCGAGACTCCTATTATGTTTCTGTGCATGAGGGAGACCTAGAAAAAAGGCACATTAGGCTTATAATTTCATACAATCCCTTGTACAACCAGAGGAGAAGCATAAGTGTTTATGTGCATATAAGGAAACAAAGAGTATGTGCATAAAAATGACGATTTTTTGGCACATATATATACATAGTCCAAGCAAACAGTGAGCTGACCTATGGTAACATTGAAAGGGTACAATTATTTTAAATTTGCAGTAATGATTTTGTTTTTGAAATTGTTGTTGAGTGTAGCTTTGTAAATAATATTCAAGGGTCTCTATTTTGAAAACCCTAATCCGAGGGTATAGTAATAAAATTTACAAGTTGAAAGAAGGACTAACTACATGGGGTCTGTTTTATCACACTCGTCCTCGACTGTGGACTTCAATTTTCGCTTGGGTTGTGGATGGTGGCAAGGTGTTCTTGTTCGAAGAAGCCCTAGTTTCTCATATATTTAGAAACACAAATATGCAGTACATTGATAATATTCAAACCCGAGACCTCGCCCTTCTAGTACGCAGGTGTTTTGATTGGTTTCTGGGCACAAGAGTTGAAGAAAAGATACTCTGTAATGGCGGTCTAGGAAGACCAGTCTTGAGTTGTTATGTTATGGGAAAGGGGAAGAATAAGGGAAATTCAATGGCAAATGACAGGGTCAAGGTCGAGAACAAGATCTTTGTTTCTAAGAAAGAAGGACTAACTATAGGGAGAAGGTGAGGTCATATATTTGTGACGGTGACAAACATTGACAAGAAAAACATAACTCTTTGGGCACCTAATTAGCCCTAATCTTTGCTAATAGGCCATAGACCCATCTACAAAAGAATGAGGTCATCTAAGACAAAATTCCAACAAAAAAATGCTGAGAGATTTAGCGTGCTTATTAGAGAATTTGAGGATTGTCGAACCATGAGTGTGAATGTGGTGCCAAGCACCGAAAGGCAAGTGAAGTGTGTTGAACTCTGAAAGGTGAGTGAAACCCTAGTTCCCTGGTGCCCTCATATGCAGATTGACAATAAGCCAAAAAATGCTAGCTTAACACTATTTCGTTTTCTTATATTGGACCCCAATTAAACACAAAATCACAAATATTTTATTATATATATAGATCTTAATTAACATATAATATAACGTAATAACATATCAGATTATACATAATTATATTTAACATATTAATTCGATTATATTTTATTAAATTAACATTTATAAATAATTAAGATAAATTATTTTAATTATATGATATGTTATATTTAATTTTAATTTAATATAATCTTAATCTTGGCTATATATATATATTCTTATATGATTTTTGTTGAAAGTAATCATGCATTTCATGTGCTACATGTGAAAATAAATTTAATGGTGTCATTGACTCTATTATGATGAAATCCCATGGTATCTTGTGATTAAACATTGAAGAACCCCTAGTTCAACATGACTACACAATGTGGAAGACAACAATCCATTCATTAAGATAATTAAAAATTAAGGATATAAATATGGTGATTCCCAACCATATGTCAAGTGTTGAGGTTGAATTTAAATGCACATGAATAGTTCTCTTAACTATTTAATAAATTGAATAGTACAACGAATCAAGATAATACATTGTTTGATATATAAGAGATATGTGTTGGAGGGTTCACGGAAAAGTAAAAGAGAATCCATTAGTTAAACTTTGTCATAATTTCTGTGTAAATGTATACAAAATAATTTTCCAATAGACACCATGTTCTCATTTCTAAGTAATGTCAACTATAACAATCAGGGAAACTATTGCATTCAAGGCATCTTGGTGCTTGTCTTTTGAATGGGAGGACTATTTCTCAATCCATGAGAATGGAACACAATGATGTTGAGTCAAACTTGTCCATAATTAAGGCTATCGATAAGTGGGATGAGGGGAAAGAAATTATTGGTCACACAAGTCTAGGTTCCAAATGGGTTTTATATGGTTACTCATTGTCATAGTTTATTTTTAAATGTATACAAAAGAGTTTTCCATGAAATACCATGTTATCATTTCCAAGTAACATCAACTATGAAAACCAATGAAACTATTGTTTCCAAAGCATCGTAGTGCCCATCCTTCAAATGGGAGGATTTCACAGGCCACATGAATGGAATATGTGATGTCCAGTACAACCTATCCACTATGATTGGCGATGCATGATGAGTGGGTCAAGGAGAAAGAAGACATTCGCTAAGCGAGTAAGGATATGAACTCATATACTAATCCAAATATGTATCTAAAATGCTTGGATATCAACAATTTACTAGAAAGTTTGCCACTATTTCAACATGTATTAGGCTTTTGGAGATAAAGTAACAAGGCAACCATTATAAGTTGATTTGTTACTATGGCAAAATATCCTAAACATGCACAAGTGAATTTAACATATCATAAGCATATTTGCAAAGAACCATCGATAATTCATTGAACCAACACATATGATTATTATAGCTTAAAATTCACATCTAGGAGGGATATAGCCACCATGAATAGGTTAGTTATGAACCAACAATAGGTCTCAAGGTCTAACATGGTAAGCACCCAATAACATGGATATTTTAGATGGATAATTTCATCTCCTTGACATATATGTTATAATTTTACCATTTGTTTGTCAATTTTTTTGTGTGAGTCGTATATGAGTCTTCAAACCCTCCCAACCATCAACGCATTTATCTACTATAACCATGTCAAATTTCAATGCATGCAAGCACAAACTGAAAAAATTTCAACGTTGACCCCTTTTACAGGCCACTTTGTCCGGGGTCAATATTTTAAAGCATAATTCCAACTAATTGGTAAATATTAAGTGGTGGATTGGTACTTAGGGGTAGGCCTGTAACAAGCAAAAATAAGCCTTTGACATCAATGATAATTGGTTCCTAGCTACCCATCATTTTTACATTCATGGGGACTCATATCCTTAAATATTGGAAGTAGAAGCATAAGTGACATATAATAAATTATTTTTGATTCATTGAGGCACCATTCCTTTTCATATAAATTATGTTGACAATGATGACGATGATAATGATGATGATGACGATGATGCCGCCGTCGACTATGATGATGATGATGATGACAACGACGACGACGATGATGACAACAACGATGTTGATGATGTTAAAGATGATGTGGATGAAAAATATGATGGTGATGATAAAGATGATGATGAAGGGTAAGAAGTTTTCTCAAACGGAAGGGTAAGGATTTTTTTCAACCTACGGTCTATGAAGTATATTATAAGACTGCAACTAGTAAATAGTAATAAATAATTTCCTCTCCTTGACATTCATACATGTTATAATTTTTTTGTTTGATTGTCAAATTCTTTATATGAGTCATATTTGAGTCTCAAAACCCTCCCATATTGTCAGTGCATGCATCTACCATAACCATGTCAAATTTTATAGCATACGAGCACAAAATGAAAAAAAATAAACATTGGACCCATTCTGAAGTCACATCACAACTAGGTCAAGATACTTTTGTATCCCTTTGGAATATATTCACTGAAACTTGCAAAGAATAGATAGTTCAAAATAGTAATTTATACAATCAATTGATAACACTTTTAGATGATGATGATGGCGATGAGAATAATAGTGACATCACATGTCAAGTCACATCATGACTAGCTAAAGAGACTTCTACAACCCTTACGACAAATCATTTTCTCATTAATGATAAAAAAATGCTATCATTTGTTAGTACCATGCTACATAATCAATCAATTATAAACTGGATTTTAACACCTAAACATTATTTTAGTAAATTATCTAAAAATCATTATGAGACCCCCTTGTGGTAACTTTGTTCATTGGAAATCATGGGTCAAGCTTACTTCTTTTGTGTGGGCACCCCTTTCCAAGTCGAACCAACCCACCAACTCGTCACATGGGCGCCCTAGCGTGCACAACACACAACACCCCATGGTCGCCCAAGTGCCCCGCCTTTGTGCAAGCGCGCCTAGGGTGAGGGCATTCGCCCTCCCATGAATATCAATCAACACAAATAATTAGATCGTCAATGACAACAAAATATATATTATCATTTTTTAGTACCTTGTTGCATAATCAATAAATTATAAACTGGCTTTTAACACCTAAACATTTATTTAATCAATTTTTTTAAAAATAATTATAAAACTCCCTTGTGGGAACTTTGTTCATTAGAAGTCATGGGTCAACCTTACTTTTGTGCGGGTGGCACTTTCCAAGTCAGGTCGACCCTCCAACTCATCGCACAGATGTCCTAACATGCCCAACACATGACGCCCCATGGGTGCCCAGGCTCCCCACCTTCTTGTAGATGCACCCAGGGTGTGTGCGTTTGCCCTACTATGAAAATTAGTCAACAAAAAACATTATCTCATCAATGACAGCTAAATATTTTCATTTTTTAGTACCATGTTACATAATCAATCAATTATAAACTGACTTTTCACACCTAAACATTAATTTAGTCAATTTTCTAAAAATCGTTATAAGACCCTTTGTGGGAACTTTGTTCATGGGCAGTCATGGGCCAACCTTACTTCTTTTGTGCTAGCACCCCTTTGCAAATTTGGTTTAACCCACCAACTCATTGCACGAGTGCCTCTGTTGGGCAGGTTCCCTGACATGCCCAACACGCAACACCCCATGGGCACCTAGGGGGCATGCCCAAGGTGTGGGCGTTCACCCTGCTATGAAAACCAGTCAACACAAACCATTATATCACCAATGACAACAATATATTATCATTTTTTGCACCAAGCTGCATAATCAATCAATTATAAACCGAATTTTAACACCTAAACATTAATTTAGTGAATTTTCCAAAAAATAATTATGAGACCCCCTTGTGGGAACTTTGTTCATGGTTAGTCATGGTCTGACCTTACTTATTTTCTATAGGTGACCCTTGCCAATTTGGGCTGACTCACCAACTCATCGCATGGGCTCCTTGATGCCTAGCACGTGATGCCCTATGGGCACCTAGGGATGCATTCAAGGCACGTGCATTCACCTTGCTATGAAAATTAGCCAACACAAATCAGTAGCTCATCAATGGAAACAAAATATTATCATTTGTTAGTACCATGCTGCATAATCCATCAATTATAAATTGACTTTTAATACCTAAACATTAATTTAGCATATTTCCAAAAAATCATTGCGGGACCCCCTTGTGGGAACTCTGTTCTTAGATAGTCATGGGTCGACATTACTTCTTTTCTTGTGGGTGCCCCTTGCTAAGTCAAGCTGGCCCACCAACTGGTTGCATAGGTGCCCCTGCTGGGCCAGTGCCCTAAGGTGCCCACCATGCGACGCCCCTATGGGTGCCCCACCTTCATGCAGGCACACCCAGGGCATGGGCGTTCACCCTGCCATGTACGTCATGCTATGGATTTTTCCATCAGTTGCTTTGCTCAAATTTCATCATTCACTTGATTACTCACATGTCTTGTCTTTGTATATTTCGCATGTCCACCCGACCACCATGTCGCCTGGTTCAGCTATTGCCCAACTCGCCTAGTCCACTCGACGTTCCCAACTTATTCGTTCGTCGCCATGTTGTGCAAGTCACCTTTGGGTGCTCGAGCACACCTAGGGCACACACCCTTGTCTTGCACATGATTCCCTCAGTTATATTCACTCGTTCTATTTCTTATCATGTCACCTATCATGCACACCCCATTCGCACATGGGTGTCGAGGTGCCTTGCCTTCATGCAAGCATGCCCTGGGTGCTTGCCTCTGTGTTGTGCATGCAACACCCCATGGTCACACTTTGGTGCATACTTCATTTTTTCGCCACTTTAAGTGTGCATGGGTAGTCATTGGATGACCTTACTTATTTTGTGTGGGCGCCCCTTGCCAAGTCTAGCTGACCCACCAACTTGTCGCATAGGCGCCCTGGCATGCCCAACACGTGACGCCCCATGGGAACCCCGCCTTCGTACGGACACACCAAGGGTGCAGGTGTTCGCCCTGTTGTGAAAACCAGTCAACACAAATCATTATATCATCAATGACAACAAAATATTATCATTTGTTAGTACCATGCTACATAATCAATCAATTATAAACTGACTTTTGACACCTAAACATTAATTTAGCCAATTTTCTAAAAATCATCACGAGACCCCTTGGTGGGAACTTAGTTCATGGGAAGTCATGGGCCGACCTTACTTTTCACATCTACCCTACCACCTTATTGCCTGGTTCACCCATCGCCCAACTCGCCCGGTACATCTGCTTAACGAAGCAAAGTCAAAATTAGAAATGATGGTATAAATGTAAATGAGATTCTCTTCGTTTCAAGAATAATATATTCTCGACTGAACAAGGCCAACCATGTGAAGGTGGAATCTCATGGCCCCTCCCCCCCCCACATCACTCTCAATTCCCTGATACCCAATCTATATACTATAATATATTTGAAAGAAACACAGTAACTTTCAAACATTAAAAACTAGGAAAATAAAAATTTAAGGTGAATGAAAGAGAAAAAACCAACTAAAAACATATAAATACATCCCTTGTACCTTTCAAAATTTTGATATCATTAATGTTCTTCTCATCCGACTCATCATCTGCATCATCTAGTTAAGAATTCATGTTCAAAGGATTTTCCATATCAGCATCATCATCATCTGGAACATACTCTTCGACATTTGGTTCAACTTCTTCAAGTTCTTATTCTGACACAATGTCAATATCATATAGTTCATCCAAATTAACATTGTATCAATTAACATATATTCCTTGAACTTCTTCGACGTCTTCGTCTGACACTGCATGAACCCCCTGATCATCTACATCATCTTCTTTTTCAATCTCATCTTCTTCCCTCTACAAATAACAACATATGACCAACCCACTTGATTTGGAATGTCTACATAAAATACCTAGTCACATTGGCGCGGAAGAACATATCGCTATGATTGTGGCTCAATATTTATTGTATCAACCATGGTAAATCCATTGGCATGCTCAATAAGAGTTATATTAGGGTCACGTTCATGGATTCATAGCCTAAACCATTTGATATCAAACACAACTATTTTGAAGGATTCAAAGTCACACTCAAGTATATCATGCAAATGCCCATAGTATCGATTGTTAGATACTTGTGGATGTCTGTCACCTCTAGAGGAAACATTGATAACTGGAAATATTCCAGTTATCCCACTATCATAAGTTTTCATCTTTGCATCCAACCTTTTGATGTGAAATTTGTGGCCATTGCACCACATGTATAATGTTAAACACATAAAAAATGCATTGTCAGTTGATAAGCATTTTTATACTTGTAAAATTTTCAAATTAAGAAAAAACACACCATATGCATCAATATAATTGTAAAAAAACTAAGTAGTATGGGTGAATATACTTTCTTGATATTCTTTTAAACCATATGCTAAATCAATTTCCCTATGTGTAAGATTGGTATCTCCACTACGTTGAGCTTCTTTGACCAATGTGGATACAGCATACAATGATAACCTACCATTATTAGCTTGTTTGTATCGTTCAATCCATACCTTCATCCAATCAAGATTGTTTGCAATGTATAAATGTATTGCATCCCACTCTCGATTGGTTGTATTGAAAAAAAACAATTCATATATATATATCATTAGTTACCATGTTATCCCTTGATCATAATAATGGATTATGCAGGAAGACTAAAAATAAAATAAGAACGATATATATAAAAACAAAAAAGTCAAATGCACTATAAATCGCCACTATATACTTACATCTCACTTTGCTCATTCTACCTTTCCCCAATATGCGCTCCCCTTCAAATATGTCCATAGAGTTTACATCCCAAAAGTGATCCAATACATTAATACTTTTTCCTATTTTCATAACTATATTGATAAATGTAAACCATGGTTTGATATACCATATATCCCTCTACCTGAGAAACCTCAGGACATGCTCTTTCTCTAACCAAAGCCTTCAATGATTTCAAGTGCCTCTCAACCATCCACATTGATCTTGTATGTACAAGTCCACAATTTTTAATCTCCTTGACTTGGCGTATGAGGTAGTGTTCTTGTGCATTGAAAAATGTCAGAGGTAGATACTTTTTCATTTCACACATTAGATGAGGAATTTGTTCCTCCAATACTTTATATCTTCTTTATCGATTTCTTTAGATGAAAACCATCTACAAATGAAGCAAGCAAATCACAGGTTTCAACAAAAAATGTATATAGTACACGATGACAAGTAAAACACACACATGCAAAAATATGCGACACAACAACTTATTGAACAACTTACACTTTACACATAAATATCCACTAACCTCATTTATTTTCCAAGATCATATATAACATGTTTGATATTGTCGTCAAAGTTTTCTGGGAGAGATAAAGGTATAACATATGATAACAAAAATAATGATCAATCATAATTTTTTCCCAAATTAGTAGAAAAAAAACACTAATTAACAATATGTTTCACCAATGTATAAATATATACACCAAAATAATTACCTTAATGAATGTATGCCAATCATGAGTTTTTACCCCACCTAATTCACCTTTCTTTGTTAGGATATTATTTATGTTTGAAGAAAATCCAGTTGGAAATTTAATATTTTCAATAACCTCTTTAACATCCTTACTTTCCTGCTCTGTCAATAACCATGGAAGGGCGCTTATATTTTTGGCCTCCTTAATGTTAATGTTATTACAATGATGCATTGAAAAGTGCGACTCATTAAGGAGGCCAAAATATAAGCGCCCTTCCATGGTCGCCCTTCCATGTGCGCTTAGATGAGGAATTTGAATGAGTCGCACTTTTCAATGCATCATTGGCCTCCTTAATGTTATTACAAATCTTGACAATTTTTTCTTTATCTCTTCTTCCATGTAAGATTCGCCATAAGGGCTCTGTTACATTCTTCTCGATGTGCATTGTATCAAACAAATGAACAATTTCTAAGTGCTCATAATAGGGGAGTCTATTGAATTTCTTGGGATAACTTTTCATTCCTTATGGAAGTGGCCTGTTATTAATGCCTTGATTACCTATAACATGGATCATAGTTAAAGATATTATAACAATAATATAACCTGTCAATTAGTACAGTGAAGAAAATTCCAAAAAAATATAAAATAATCTAAACATATCATGTATATTAATACATAGAAAATTCGATCCATACCTTGAAAGATTCTATTATATTGCAACTTACATGCACTAGGTGGAATTCTCCGTGGTCTTAATCCAGTCTCTTCTTTCCCATTGGAAATATGTTTTTTGGTACTTCAGTATTGTGGTTCTTAGAAAGGAAGTGCCTATACTCATCAAACAACTCCATTCCTAAGCTTATTGAATGAAAATATTTCATCTTAGGACCACAAAATGGACAAGAAAATTTACCCTTTGTTTGAAGACTTGAAGAGATGGAATAGTTTTTATATCAGTTATTTTAAGTATGTATAATGAATGTCGAACTATTTAAAAAACATAAATGAAATGAAATTCATAAAATTAAAAAATGAACTTCATAAATGTCCATACAAGCATTGCATGGAATTCAAATTCCCTTTGTGCATCTATTGGTCTAGAGATATCATACATAGTGACACCATTCCATAACTCCACTAACTCATGTATAAGAGGCTTGATGTATACTTTCATATCTTTGACTTGGTACTTACCTAATTGATTGAACATACAATATATAATTACTACATATATGAGTAAATAAAATTTTTTATAAGACATAATTATAAGGCATAAATGAATAGATATGAGTAAACAAAAAAATATAGGACATAATTATGAAACAAACAAGACAAATGAGATATTATTGTGTTAAAAAAATTATTCTAAACAAATTAATACCTGGAACAATCATTGTCAACATTATGTGCTCCATCTTTATTGACTTCCACAGAGGAATGTTATTGTTGATAGCAAAAATGAGCCACATCGAATAAGTAGATCTAAGCTCTCCAAATGGATTGACACCATCAGCTACTAATGAAACCATAAGATTACGAGGTTCTATTTTAAATTCTATCCACTTTTCCTCTATATTCCTAAATGCATATCCATCTACAGGAATTCGAAGAACACCATCTTCACTTCTATTCGTTGCATGGTAATACATAATTTTTTCTATGATTTTGAACCTGAACAATTGTCGCAGACATGGGATTATGGGAATATAATGAAGAACCTTGTGAGGTACCTTTTTTGTTACTTTATCGATTTGATATCTACTCTCATCACATTTTGGGCATTTGTATTTCAACACATGTTCTTTATAATAGAGAATATCATCATTAGGGCATGCATGAATAGTTTGATACTCCATTCTAATATCTTTCATAATGGCATGTAAATCTCGATAGGTACAAGGTAAAACATTTGACAGTGGTAACATAAATTCACCTAATAATCTACAACATAAAAAAAGTAGTATTGGTTAATGTACTAAACAATATTAATCATACATATTGCATCCAAATGTTACAAATTAATTAAATGATGATCAACATAGTAACATTAAAAACAACGGAAAAATTAATTTCTTTATCATGTATATAGTACTAAATGTCACAAAATATATTACATACCTTAGGAGCTATGTCACACGTGCTTGATAAACAATTAACCACCTTTAAGTTGACCAACAACAATACAAGAGAGAGAAGAGAGGTTTTTGAACCTTCATAAAGAGGTTTAGTTTCCCTATAAAGTATAGGTATATCAAAAGCATGGTCATCATACTAGTTTCCATCACCATCCATTCCAACGTTATTAAATGTCTCCTGGATCAATGTATTTGTCCCATCTTCTTCAACTATGTTATCAACATAATTATCTTCTTCCATAGGATCATTAGCTTGATCCTCAATATTAATTGATCCATGTTCTTGAACAGGCGCTTGTACTACAACCACACCTTCCTCATCGAGATATGCCCTAGGGGTCCCATACTCTACAATTACGATCAATAAAGTAATATTACTATATATAGCAAACATTTAAACATTGATATAACAACCGTATACAAATATAATATATAATGAAAACAAAGACAACAAAGACATCAAAGGCAAAGATAAATACAACTTAGGTGAGACCAAGAAACAAAGAAAACAAATCAAAGATGATGCTTGTGCAATTTATCAAGATATTTAAGAATATGTTGAAAAAATATAAGAAAGATGTTACTTTTCTTGACATGTAGAAAGCGAGACACCTTATGAGATATATAGTCACAACCATAATAAAAAAATATTGATCTTATTTTGCATTCATCATTATAACTTTATATTCTTTCTTAAGTTCATTTAGAGACTGGAAGTTTTAAGAGGATGGGTGAGCAACCATGAGCTTGGGTGAGAGCAAGAAACAAATATAACAAATCAATTCGACCATAAATCTTGTGCAATTTAGCAAGACGTTTAAGATTATGTTGAAAATATTTAGGAACAATCAACACATGTGAGTTGTATAAATGTGTTTGACACATATTCTAATGATATGTAAGAGTGTTTAATGCAGAGAAGTGCACCAAAAATAACTGTAGTGATGTGCAAAGGTTTGACACATATAGGCGTGAACATACTTAAATACCACTACTGCGACTGTAAGAAGACATGAAAATGACACTTTCACATGCGAACGACCTTAAAAGAAACACATGCCAGAGCAAAGATAAGATGAAAATGCCACTTATTAAAGTGAAATCAAGCCAAAACGACAACCAAGAATGTGAAAGTGACACTTGTGAGAGCGAAAAATGTGCAAAAGATGATATATGAGAAAACTCACCAAAATAGAAGTACAAATGAAACCAAAGTGAGGGAGGTTGTCAACAAAAGTGCACACTGACTATCGACATGAGCTGAACATCACATAGGCGTTGTCTTGATGGACAATTCTATGCTTGTTTAAGCTTGCATAAAGGAAGTGCACTTTACTCTTTAGGCAAGTGGTAGGGAACCCACTAAAGACATTTTTTTTTATAGGAAACACTTTTTACTAAGTCATGACATCAAATATCTCTCCTTATACACAAATGGGGTATTCTTTATTTTTGACTACTTATTTGATTGACCAAAATGTCAAAAACTCACTCCTTTGTACTTAGTGGTAAGTGAATGTTATAGAATAAAAACATTGTGCCTACTTCAAAGGACATTCAAAATGAAATGTTCTACCTTGCATGAGTGATAGTAAGTAAGATAAATTTGGAAAAAATAACCATTGATGATTTATCAATCATTTCATTAATCTATCCTTTTGCTAAAAATATTATAGCTTTGATATTACTTCAATTAGTTTTCCCACAATTTACAACAAATGAGACCCTTTACTTATCACAAAAAGAGACTTTATATAGAAGAATTCTTCACTCTATATCGCTTGAGCTTAAAATTTTCATTGTCACCTATAACGTTTTGAAACACCAAGTGCAAGGCTCGTGTCCCATATTTTTTTCCCGAAAAAATGAGAAATAATATCTTTTATGAGCATAATAGATTGTAGTTAGGAACATAACATTTTAATAAATTGTGGTTGAAAAATTTAAACTTAAACTTTTTAATATATACACACACACACATACACACAACACACACATATATATATTATACACACATATATACATATGTTTTTTTCATAATAATTGTTTTTTATTAATTATCATCTTACCCAGCTTAATAAAATGACTCCTTTTATCTTTATCCAATCATCCTTTTCTATTACTAATTTTATTTTTAATCAAATATTTATTTAATTAAAATTTTAATGATATTTATATTTTATCATTTTGTCTTATAAATTTTATTACAATATATTATATAATTATTTTCATTTTTCCTATAAAAATGTATTCGCTATGTCCATATGTTAATTTATAGGCATAATATACTTTAAAAACTTATTAATAATGCTCCATAAAAGCTCATGATTAACCTCTAAATCCTATTGGTCCTAATTAACCCTCTAAACAACTTAACCCCATTCCCCTAAGCCCTTAAAACCCTAACCCTTAACCCCTTAACCCAGAACCCCTAAACCCTTAAACAATAAACCCTTATTCCTAAGACCACAAAGTAATTAACCCCTAGATTGACATAACTCCTTAATCGACCCTAACGAAAATAATCAAATAATATTTCTAGTCGACATCAAGATGACAACATAGGTCAAACACTTCCCAAAAGAATATTATAAAATACATTTACAATAAAAAGATAATACAATTTACAATACAAAGACATATAATGAATAACTTACAAATGGACGATATTCATGTCCGCCTTCGGCTTGTCCATAGTCTCTGCAATGTTTTTTAGTTTATTTTATTATAATTCTCCTCGGCCTCAAACCTTTGCAATTTCTACAAGGGTAATAACACCTTTGATCCTCAGAAGCCCCCGTTGTTGATCCCACATATCCTTGGTCTCCTTGAGGAATGTTATGTCACATTTTTTGTCACCAAACTTTCATTGATGATTTTGTTCAAAAATAACCTCAAAATAAGCCTACAACCTTTCAAAACAATCGCAACTAATACGTATAGAAGCTATGTAAAAATTATATGATGTTCGGGTCTCTCTCTCTCTCTCTCTCTCTCTCTCTCTCTCTATATATTATATATATATATAATTTATATTATAATCATATAATATTATATTGTATATAATATATATTAATTATATAATAATTATAACTATATATAATTATAATACTAATGTTATATATAATTATAATAATTACTGTTATATTTATTTTAATTAGTTAAATTCAATGTAAAGTAGTCCCATATAAGATGTTGTGAGTGGAAAAATCCATTAATGATGGAATTGAATGTTATGCAATGGTTAATTTTCATTTGTAGGATATTGGACAACATATTTTCATATTGGATAAAGTGTCAGATATCTGATGGTAAAAGAACTCTCGTCAAATATTCGATGGGAGTTGGATTAAAAACAAAAAAAAAACAAAAAATACATTTAACTTCTCACACTTTTTTCTGATTTTATCCATTTCGTTGGATTCCTCAGGTAGAATTTTCACCCAAATGTAGTAGTGAAACCTCCTTGGTTATAGGAGCTCCTTGTATACTATCACTAGATCCTTCTATAATTTAACTTCAAAAATGAGTTATTAATGGAAATAAGGGGAAATATTGCACAATTGGGAATGGTGACATCATTTAAAAAAAAAAAAACTTATATTTTCAACTTGGATATCCTATTCTTACATATGCTCTTCAAAGTGCACATGCATCCCATTTAGTTGGTAATGTAGTTCTCAAAAACACTCATAAAAATGTATCCCCAATTTTTATTACTTGGAAATGAAGTCTAATATTATGCATTTTGTTGTAAGATTGAAACACTTTGCAAAGCAATAAGGTGGATGTTGTTCTTTATCTTGTTTTCTCCAACCTAATGGGATTCCCAAAAAAAAATTGGAGTAGTATTTGTGGGATTCAATGTCATTCTGTCACTCTATGAAGGTAAAGATGTTGTCTTTGTGGTGGTCATTTTTTTAACAGACTATGCTCATTTCATTCCCTTAGCTACCAAACTTACAACTTTATGATTCTTGATTTACTCTTTAAACGAGTATACAAGCTTCATGAAATCCACCCTCAAATCATTTGTGATTTAGATCCCAATTTTGTTAGTCACTTTTGGAAATAAAAGTTTCAAATTAGCAAGGGTAACTTTTAACATGAGTATTGAATAATTCTCAAATGAATATGCAACTTGAGGTGGTTAACAAGTGATTGGAATAATATCGTTAAATGTACACAAAGTATATGTAGGGTAAATGGACAAGGTGATTACATATTTCATATTACTAGTATAAATATAACCTACCACTCTTCTATTGAAATGACCCCTTTAAGGAATTATATGGTTATGAATCCCTATCACCCAAGGATAGGGTCATTGGAAACACTAGAGCCCTTACTGTTGTTGACCAAAAACAAAGAAAATGATTAGCACCCTCAAGGAAAAATTCTTTATGGAAACTAATAACATTGAGCAATAGGTTGATCAACATTATTGTGAAAGGAAATTTACAGTTAAAGGTATGGTATTTGTTTGATAGTAGCCACATGTCGATAGTGCTAGATACCACCAATATACATGGGGTCTCCCTGATGTGAAGTCCCAGTTGGACCTCATATTGTTTGGAGTAGGAGCCCCATTTAGAGTACTGGCTCGACTACCATAACACAAAGGTTCATGTTGGTTTCAATGGATAACATAAGAGATTATATACATAAACCTTGAATAAGAAAGTAAGATGACACTGTGAAGCACCAATTGCAGGATGTAAAAGGAAACCTTAGCGAGGGAAGACAAAAAGTGAGTCTCTAAGAGGAAAGTAATAGTACTATCCTAAAACATTCGTTTAAGAAATAGTTCACACAACAATATTGAAAAAAATACAATACACATGCAACAAGATAAGTATCGAAGCCATCGAAATAGTTCAATTTCTCCAGTACATATGAACACAACATATACCATAAACATCCCAAGAGTAGTCCTAAAACATTTGTGATACATGCATGAAAATGTGTTGGATCATAGAGCTTCTATTAGAAGGTGAAATATCCAAGTACATCAATTACAATGGCGAACACTAGTTCTAATAGTGAACATTAAGTCACTTCTTGCTTCTCCAAAGAATAGTTTTCTTTCCTATGCCAAGTAGAGAAGCCAATAATAGCTCTAAAGCTTAAGCCTCCAAAAGCCATTTGCTTGAGTTATGAGTTTTCTTTTATAACAAGAGGAATTTCCTTTCATATCCTCATGACTCTTGGACTTCTAGCATGTCCTTTGGAATTCTAAACAATTCTTGAACTTCTAAATGACTTTTAGACTTCTATACAATTTTTGTCCATATATGACAATGTGACTCTTCATGTTCCACATATGAATCTTGGGCTTCCAATGATTACAATAATACATCATGGCTTCCACATCATCATGTGATGATACTTGATATATCACTATCTTTGATGAATGGTACTAATAGTGACTGATGACATGGACTTTATCCAATGGTGACATGGCTGCCACTTATGTCTTCATTTCTTCAAGTAGCTTCAATCATTGATTTCCTCACCCTCCAAATGGTATTTGATGTAATGGAGTCTTTGGGGTGATTTTATCATCAAGGTTCAGGCGTGCTCTTCATTCTTCATACAACTTCCTTCGTTTTTTTCTCTTTGTCTGATCTTCCTCATGCGTGCTTGCCATGATGTTTCTAGAATACCTGTGTCTGCAATCACTCATGAAAAGTAACGATCAACCTAAAAGTCTCCTATTCTACCATGTTTTATGAAAATTTTTTGTTCATGCCTTTTCAGTGTGCTCGAGAGGGAAAAAATGGGCTTCTGGGTGCACTTTGAACGGCTAAAGGGCTGAAGGGGAAAGGCTTCATGGCTTTTGCATGCACTTATGCACTCAAGAGAGGGAGTCAATTAAGGCAAGGTGCATGGCATAAGTCCAAAGGATGAAGGGGAATGTTTTGGGATTCCCAAGTGTGATGTGCGCTCAAGGGAGAGAAAGAGGGTGTAGGTCGCACTTGTGAAGGTTGAAGGATGAGGTTTCGTGCCTTTAAAATGTAGTCATTTGCTCAAGAAACCAAGAAGGGTGCATTTCTTCGGGTTGAAGGGGTGCTCCAAGGAGGGCGTGTTCATTTAGGTCTAAGAAGGAATTCTCCCAAGGAGGGCACATTCCTTCAGGTCAAAGGAGTGTGCTCAAAGGAAACCAATGAGGGCACATGGCGCAAGTCTGAAGGCTGAAGGATGAAGATTAATGCTTTTGAAGTGCACTCATGCACTGAAAAGACCAAAGAGGGTGAATGATGCAAGTCTGAAGGCTTAAGGATGAAGCTTCGTGCCTTCGAAGTGCACTGATGCGCTCAAAGGGTCAAGAGGGCACATGATGCATTGTGGAAGGTTGAAGGGTGGAGCTTAAGGCATTCGAGGTGCACTCATGCATTCAAGGAGGGTGCATTCCTTTGGGTCGAAGGAGTTCTCCCAAGGAGGGCACATCCCTTCAGGTCAAAGCAGTGCTCCCAAGGAGGGTGCATTCCTTCAAGTCGAAGGAGTGTGCTCAAAGGAAGGCTTGGTTTTGGAGGGCAGAATTCGGAACAAGGAAGGGGATTTGTGTTTTGGGAGTGCGCCCAAATCGCAAGGAGGGTGAAGGGTGCACTTTCAAACAATGAAGGGTCTCCCATCAAGGCTTTGGAGTGTGCTCATGTGATTTTAGCCTTAATGAGATCGTTTTGCAACCGAAATTTGTCTAAGTCTGGGTGATAAGGCAAGGGGTGAATAGAATGAGTTCTAAACATAAAACCACATGCGACACATACCAAATCATAAAGAGAACTTAAACAAGCTTGATTAACAATGAATATACATCAAAATTCCACTTTATACATGTTCTCCAAGTATAGCAAGTGAATTGTGTGTTATTGCAACCTGAAAGTGTTGTTTTACAACACAAAGATGTTGTAACCATGAAATGCACCTAGAGATGTTCTAATCAATGCGGCAACACTTGAGATCATTCAAGAATACTTGAAACTCATAAACTAACATGAGATGATATTTTACGATCAAAGAGACACATTAGGTACGATGGTGATAGTAGGCTCCAAAGTTCGAATGTAGTGAAATTTATGGAGGGTGTTGTAGCAACGAAAACACCATACAAGCCAACCACTTTATGAAAATAAGGTAAAAACAAGCTTCAACATAGGTTCTACATGTAAAAAAGTACATGCTAAATTTTTAGGAAGTTTCCTATGCACTAGACATCCCAATAAAGGGTGACTCCATGATATATTATATGTCTCAAGTTTTGAAGAAGAAGCTTGCAAATGAGGTGGTCATTGGGACAAAGATTTCTATGCAAAAAAGGAAGAAAAATAATTTTGGATATAATAATAAGAGGATGATTGTATCAAAAGCAGAATCCACATGGGAGTGAGAAGTTTGTTTTGGAAAAATACTAAAGTCTACACATGTTGTCATACACTACTCATTTGGGTAGTCATTAACTAAAAAAGATAAAAAAATCCCATATATATCCTTTCATGATTTATACATAAGCATGTTATAATTCACTTGGGGTAAATTTTGGATTAAGTGGTTTGGATTTCAAATCTTACTCTCTATCCTTACAGTGGTTTAGGTTATCAAGTGCACACTAAAAAACAATTTCATGCATTTTTGAAACATCACTTCAAAGACCAAAGAAGGGGCTTTGCCACTAAAGTTGGGAAATCTACACATGGATCTAAAGGCATGTTTCTATTTTTTTTTTGAGTTATTATACCATATACTTTGGAATTCAATTGGGTAATAATGCATCTTCTTCAAAATTTCAAATGAATTTTTAGCGTTGTCTTTTGTGGGGAGGTGGTTGGGATAGGTGAGAATGTCAACCAATGGTACAAGCAAATACCCATATCATTTTCCATGATTTACTTACAAATTCTTTTGCTACAGAAAAGAAAACTAAGAAACCTTCTTGGGAAAGGGGGTATGACACGTTTAATTGGCCTCTCTTCTATGTCTGGATCTTTCTTTCAGCAATGCCATTTTAATAAGTGATGTAGGGAATAGAGTGTTGACCCTGAATGCCATATTCTCTATAAAAATACTTGAATGTTTGATTGACATCCTCCCCATCATTGTCTATGAATATTTTCTTAATAGAAAGAGGACACTACTTCTTTGCAAAAAAAACTTTGAAGGTCTTAAAAAAAACAAAGACCCTACTTTTCTACTTAAGAAATCACATCCAACAATGATTATGGAATTCATCAAGAAAGGTAAGTGAATACTTAGCCCCTAAATATATGAGTTATAAATGAAAACGGATCACTCTATACAAACTCAAGAGGTTTAGTAGCACACAAGGCCTTACATTTAGGAAAAGGATCTTATTGTTTTTTTTCAAGAACACAAACTTGAAAAATTCCATCAATGCAACATACTTTAGGAAGAATAATCCCTAAATTTTGTGTGCTCAAATGCTACAAATAGTTTTAGGTCATATGTCAAAATATTTCATTCCAAAGTTCATTCAAATATTCAACATGTGGACTGAAAGATGAACCTAAAGAAGGCTCAAAACTAAAAAACTTGTACAATTGAGAACTATGATCAACTCTCCTAAAAGAAACAATAATGTATGGATCTTGTAGTTCTGTAATGACCACATCATGATGATAAAATTCCATTGTCTTACCATCACAAAGTTGAAGAATATGATAAATAAAGAGTAGATTGGAATAAACTGTAGGAATAAGGAGAACATAATTAATGTAACCATCAAATAACTACATAATGATATATTCTAAAACATCAAGTTATGAAGAGTCTCCAACTGTAATTTATGAATCACTACTAACAATCATGGAAGGAAGCATCTCTTGATAATGAGCAATGTGAAGTGAGAAACTAGAATCAAGTACCCAACTATCTAAAGATGCATATAAAGCTTGAAAAGAAAGCACTTTTCCATTACTAGTTGAAGAAGGTTTGAGCACTAAAATTTTGTCCTATTGCATGTCTTCCTTTAATGCTTCTAGTTTTGCTAAGCATTTGGATTCCTCATGCCCAAGTATGGCACAAAAAATGTAAGTTAAACTTAACTTGTTATTCATCCTAGAGGAGTGACTCATTGGACTTGGAGTATGTAGTAGAGGATTATGATTTATGTTGAGGTTTTGAGGTAGAATCATTGGCTTAAAAAAAATGTCTTTTGTGTGTCCCAATTTTGTGCTCACCTTTGGTTGTTTGATCCATAAGAGTTTGACTCTTAGTTCTAAAAATAACATTAGTTTGCACATGCTTAGATTATTTTTTGGTAATATGGTCACAAAAAACCCCAAGAGGGAATTTTAATATATTATTCAAGTACATCAATAGTGGAATAAAAGGTAGAAGAAAACACTTAAAATGAACCTTTCAGCTTGGATAGAATTAGAAGAATGCATTCTTCATATGTTTTGGTTTTTCCATAACCTTTCAATTATGTCAACAAAAACTTGAATTTTACACGAAAATATTCAATAGAATAATGCTCAAAATGTGCAAGATACGATAATGCAACTTCCAACTACAAAACTTGAAATTCATTGAATTTACCAAACAACGAGTATAATTTTTCTCAACTTTGTTTTCAATATTATTTTACATTTAGTAATATGAAGTCCAATCAAACCCATGGCTACTTTATCAAGTTTTCTTGTGTAAGAAAATATTTAAACTTCCTTGATAAATATAGGTAGAGATGTAACCAACATTTTCCATAGTCTTTTAGATTGTAGAAGCTATTACATCTAGAGCTTCTAGGTGTGATAAGTATGAGGACTTAGGAGCTGAATAGCCTAGAATAAAACTTTTTATCAATAAAGGACATAAAGGATGTCGAATATGTGTCTTAGAATTTCCAAATAGAGTTGAAAATGTAAAAATACAACCCCTACAAAAAAACCATGGGATATGTAGGGAAATTTATACCACATTTGATCAAAATAAGGTTTTTCTATGAAACATGATACCCAGGTGACTATATCTAAGGATGGAGAAGTGAATATTTGAAGAACTACCAAGGATATTAGTGTTGGAGGGCATATTACAAAGATAATGGGGCTACAATATAGATCAAGCTCTAGAGTAGAGTAATCAATTATCTTGTTAACTCATTATTTACTTTGGGTATATAATGTTTTACAAAGGGTATGAATTAAAATCTATCAATTGTACTAGGATAAGATGTTGTGTTGCTATCATGAATGCTAAAAAGACATGGAGAAAAACCAAAAAACCACAATCAATGATGAAAGGAAAAAATTTTCTTGGTGCTATTTATAATATCTCCTAAAATAATTGCTAATACCTAATCATCCCTCCCTGAAATTGTATTTGAATCTTCCAAACCAATAATCTAGTTACCTTCTACATGAGTGGCTCCTCCCAATGAATGATTCTAGCTTCCAAACAAATGATTTTGTTTGAAATTAACACATCATTTATACTCAATTGATACACTCCGTAACAAAATATTTTAATCCAAATCGTGGAACTATAATGGAGGGTTACATGAAAACTTTGATGTGAGATAATACACATGTAGATTTCAGATTTAGAAGTGAAAAAATGCTAGCAAAAAAACTAGTAGGATATATCTATCTCGACAATATCTTTTGAGAAATGAGAAGGTTTTTGTATATATTTTCTCTAATGCGATGAAGGTTTTGGGAGAACAACATCACACAAGTAGGAAAACTCTGCAACATTGGAAATCTTTCCATGAGAGAGAAAAAAGAGAAAGGGGTTATTCTGATCTTCTCATAGTGAAATACAAGAATAAGCCCTCTATTTATAACAAACTAGGAGAGTCATAACATCCAATAAGGATAGTTAGCTAGTATTAGGAAACTATCCTCTCTCAAGAAACATCTTTATATTCCATATGACAAATATGTGTTTCGATCCTTAAGGGACTCTTAGAAAACAAGGCTTGAAGACGTTACAAGAATATACTCATTATGAGCTCAACATGTTACATGCATGAATTAAACCCATGTGGGGAGGATAAAAACATTTCTCCCAACCACCCGATCTGCATCCAATTAACTAGTAGTAGGAAACTAAACCAAGTCACTAGGAAAATAATGTTATGAATTCCAAGACCATATCCAAGGCCTAGAGATGATATATATTTATGGGAATTTTGATGGCCTAAAGCTTGCTTAGAAAAAACTCACAAAGATTCAAAATTATACTCAACAATAGGTCAATTAATTTTAGATGATCTAATAAAAATGTCAAGAAAATAATATTTCAAGTTGACATTGTAGATACACAATGTTGTCCAAGTAGCTGCAGGAAAGATCACTAACATTCCCACATGAATCATCTTATATGGCATTGCCTCTTAAGAAATAAGTGGTGAATCATTTAAATGCACTTTGGGAAACTTAAGAAATGTTACTAATATTATGTTAATCTTAAATTTGTGGGGTGGAAAATAAGTCCTTTATATTCTTAGATTTTTTTTATCTCTACCAATGACTCTATTTTCAAGTTTCTTAACTTTTCAATACTTTGTTAAACATTGTTTGTTGGGAGAAACATATATCTTTCTTGTTTGATGTAATATCATTTGCTTCCTCATAGATGTCTCCATGGGATTTGTAATTTATTATATTATACCCTTAAAGGATACTAATTATTTTCATTCAAAAATATAATATGTTATGCTATGCTCATTGTGTTGTCCCACAATTTACATGTATAATTTCAACTTTTAATTATTTAAATGTTGTTTGGGAAAACTGAACTTTAGGCTTTGACATTATATTTCCCTGGTCATATATTTGTTAAAAAAATGAGTAATGCCATCTAAATTACCTCCTTAAAACAAAACATGTTGCAACTTGTGAAGGTCAAGCATGTAGGAAACCTTGACAACTAAGCTCAATCTGATATTACCAATCACAATGCCATAATAATTATAAACAAGAAAGTTTCGTCTACCAATCCTGTCACATCAACAAAGTATCATTTCTAAATATCACCAATGAAACAATCAACACAAAATATTTAAATCACCACAATGAATAACACAAGTCAATATTTATGCATGGAGCTAGAAATATACATTGCAATAAAATGCAATCATTTGACTTTAAAGATATACAAATATATAAGAATACAATTTGATTTAGTAAGTGGATTCAAGAATGACTTTTTTTCAAAGTAAGAAAAATCTTACAATACTCACAATTACTACTCTATCCTTTATTGACATAATTTCAAGATCTCATCGTGCAACTACATCATTGTATCTAGAGAAAACTTAGCCACCTAAAATAATTTATTGGGGAAAATTTTAAGAATGGAAATTTATGTTAAATTATAGAAACCTTGGTGAATCTTAGTAGTCCTAATTATGCAAAGCATAAAATATTTGGCGATACTTTTGTAAAATTTTCAAAATTTTAATGATTTTATATAGGTTATATAAAATTTTGGTGATTTTTAATGTAAGAAAATTATACTTTAAAATTTGGGAAAATCATTTTTAGAAAAAGTGAAAATTAGTGAATCTTTTTTTTGGAAAAAGCATGGAAAATTAGCCCCTAAAATTTTCCCTGTAACTTATTTATAGTATATTATCGGGTAGAGTTCCACTTTTGTGAATTTCCTTTGAATCTAGGGCCCTTAACCTATTTCCTTGCATCAAAAGAAGATAAGCTCTTAGCCAATAAGAAGCAATTTTAGGTCATATCGCAGGACATGAATGTGACTTCAATCTAAATAATACCCACAAGAAGGCCAATATTTTTATTTCCATTTCTTAGTATATAGCAGTGGGATCATGTGCTTTCAAATAACATGTAAGTTAGTCAAATACATGAGAAGATATATTATTCCCTTTGAAAATTTAACCTTACTCAAAAGGAAAATTTTATATTAAAAAAATTGCATAAACATGGAATATGTTTTTATAGATAAGTGATTTAGTTACTTATAATGAAATTTTTTAGTTTTTTGTTTGTTTGTTTCTAAAGTTAAGTTTTGCATTCCTATAAATAAAACTTTACATCAAAACCATAGTATTTTGAGTTGGTTTGGGGAAACTAGACCATGCACAAAATTTTAGTTTCCATGATAACCATACAATTTTTTTTTAGTTTGAACCAAAACACAAGGAAAATAGTAACAAAGGCTAGGGAATTTTTCAGGGGCAAAATTTCACCAATTGGCTATTTTTTAGACATTTTCTAAAAAAAATGTTCACCCACTTGGATAAAAATTCACCTATTTTTCACATATATGATTAAATTTATGATATTTGTCAAAAATTCACTAGTTTTTGTTGTAAATTACATGTTTTTTTTTAAATATTGCCTACACTCTATACATATTATTTTTCAAACTAGAATAATTTCCTATAATAGTATACATAGGCATAGTATTTGAATCCTTAGAAAGTACCCTGACAAAGACTTGGCTACCAAGGCCATTCTTAACTAATAAAATAGAGAAACTAAGTCTAAGAAAGGAGAAGCCAAATAACCAAGAGACCATTCAGGACTTGTCAAATTTAGATGCTTCAATAGGGATGGGGTCCTTGTTATCTTTTGAAAGCAACCTGGAGCTGGATATAGGCCAAGAGAGCTTCAATTTTGTTGATTTTGCAATCCATGGAACACATGTGCATCTCTCATCAAATCAAAGGAGAATTTCTAGCTGAGTTTTGATCATGTCCATCAACACCCTTCCTATAAATGAATTTAAAGGCCAATAGAGGTACACAATGTGCATGTAGTGGTTGAAGCAATCTCGTGAGTGTCTTGTATCTGGAACCCAATATGCCACTTCAACTAACACTTTAGGATCCATTAGGCACCTGTTGGCTGCTTAACAACTCCCCTTCCATTTTTCCTAAATGAAATGGCCCCCTTTTCTTTTTATTTATTTTATAAGTTATTTGATTGCCTTATTGATTTTGAACATTAATCTTTCCTTCTTTCGGGTTATCGATCTTTCAAAGAATGAAAAAGGTCTTCACAATTTTATGATTGTTTGATTGAGCCTTGAAACGAGTTTGTAACAAGTTTCTTTACATTGACCCTTTGGCTTGGTTTTATAGCAATTATTATAAATAATTTCATGTATGTTATTGCAATTCCTAAGGTTATCATGAATGATATGTAAATTGGCATTTGTCCCTTGAAAGATTGTTTCTTTTTTCTTTTTTTCATTGCCTTCATATTATGTGGACATCACTATTTCATAATTTTAACGCCATTGGAAATTGAACTTTTGATAAGAATCTTGTAACACTTTGAATAAGATTTATTGAATTTCATTTTATATGATTATGACCCTTTTAAACCAAGGATTAAACCTTTGAGAAACTTATTATTTCGACTTTGGTTTATTGGATTACAACGATTTAATTGCACCGATTCCTATGCTATTGAATATAATAGCTCACATTCATATCATCTATGGTGCATTCATATGAGAAAGGATTTATATTCAGTGTTTGATTGGCCTCTGTGATTATGTGGGAACGTTAGTTGTAGTGGCACACTGTGAATTCAAAATTTGTCCTAAGGTTACAAGTGAATAATCCCGAGGGTAGGTTTTACCATTGCGTTGAAGACTCCCCATTACTCAAATTAGTACTGCCATTACTCCACCTTTTTTTTCATTTCAAACCTATTTATGCCAAAACCTAATTCTCCAGGTGACCATTGTTCACCCCATTCGAACCTCACTCAGGCCATTTCACAAAGGTCTCTAGTTTGTTGCTCTGTCAATCATTGCTCTATCACAACCTAGTTGAACACTATGCCATCTCTCTATGAATAACTTCCAACACATCTTTATCTTATTTAATGGCCTCAGTTGTGACAACCGAACCTCTTGGCGGTGAGACAATAGAAGCCTACAAAGAATATTTAGCCTTGTTTAAAGAAATTAGTTAGTGGGAATTTATTCAGGCTTTTCCAGGGCACAATGTAGAGGTTTCTAAGGAATTCATGTGGACCTACAATGGAAACGTTGCGAAAGTAGTAAATGTGGAGAATCTGGTAAACAAAGTTTTCATAGCTGAATCCACACATTTACCCATAGAAGGAGAGAGGTGTTCCAAGAATTGTCCAGTAAAGAACATCCCATGGGACAAGTTCCTCATGTCCAAGAAAACGTCCTACAATGTCAAAGGTATTCTTGTAAACTTGTTAAAAAAGAAATGGTGTCACCTAGTTTTAATTATCAAATGTTATATTACATGTGAGGGTCGATATGCTTTTGTCTTCTACCATCATTTTCGGTTTCTCATGATGTTTTTGGGTTACAAGTTGAATCTCCCTTATTACTTGTTTAAAATCCTTACAAAAATTTCAAAATTTTACCAAAGGAGTTTCAAAAACCTTGATAGAAGTATATTTCATTATGGGTTAATTCACATTTTGGTTGAGTTTCAATTGACTCAAATGAGGGATTCCTAGGAAAAGTTTTTTTTTTTTTTTTTTTTTTTTTTTTTTTTTTTTTTTTTTTTTTTTTTTTTTTTTTTTTTTTTTTTTTTTTTTTTAGAAATGGTTTTGTGTAGCCTCTAGAAAATGATAGGGAAGCAACCTCATCAAATATTGAATAACTCAAGGAGGAATTTCATGAAGATTCAAAAGAAACCCTTGCTTCGCAAGTTCAACAAGTTTCAATTCATGAAAAAACTAGGCCGCCACCTCATTTGAGTATGCCGAATGGCACAATGAGGATCATGTAGATTCAATTTTCACCTAAATTACTCGTAATATGGATAAACAAACTAAAACCAATTTTTTTTGAGAAAAACCTTGATCCTGCTCTTTCCAAAAATCCTAATTTCGGGCTAGATTTATCCATGTTTGGTAGTCAGTGCGAACCTGTAGACAAAGAAATCAAATGTGAGAAAATTGTTATTACACTGTCGCAAGTTAGAAGCAAAAATATTTCCCATCTGATTTCTCATGCAAAAAGAAATAGGTTGAAGAATATTTCAACCACAATCATCCTTGTCTAGTTATATATTCTTGAGGAACCTTCACCTCAAAAAGAAAAGCCAAAACTTGACCTTGTTGAAGATGTCAAGGATAATACTATCTTGAACAAATTCAAAGATGTTGCATTTGGGTCTGAAAATGATTGCAAAGATCAAAAGGACTCCCATAGATGCTTATAGAGTTGGTTATATCAGAAGAAGTACACAACCATAGTTCCTTATCTCAAACACCAAGTTCATCAATTACATGAAGAGAAAAGGAAGCTTCGTTTGCAAACTAATTTTCTGACAAATCAACACAATAAACAGGTTGTTGAGCTCAAGGAAAAATTATAGTTGGCCGAGAAACAAGTTGTAATTAAATCCACTGGTTTTAATGTGATTATTACTTCTAATCTCCAAAATCTCATTGCTTCAAAATAATTGATGTTTGTGTCAAATGGTTTTCTATTTTTATGTATTTCAAAAGGTATGAATAATTGTTTGTTGATTTGTTAGTTTCATTAATAGTAGCTACAAAATCAAAAATTTTGTAAGCCACTATTTCAAATATATATTATGTGTTGATTGTATCTATGTGTATCCTATAGGTAAGCTGTGCAGGTGTGTGGCCAAGTATGAATTTCTGGATTTAGTCTTTTAAGTTTCTACCTATGAGGTCAAAACTTGTGGGATGACATTGATACT
The DNA here is from genome assembly GCA_000404065.3 of Pinus taeda. Lineage (NCBI taxonomy): Eukaryota > Viridiplantae > Streptophyta > Pinopsida > Pinales > Pinaceae > Pinus > Pinus taeda. Next base: position 224,093 of record APFE030860167.1, on the reverse strand, counting down.
GAGATTGTGGGGATGGGGATTTGTACTTTTGATCTGGGATAATTTTGTATGGATTTTTTTTTGTATAAATGTTTGATCAAACATTGAGTGAATGGGGGGATGGAATAGACAAAGTTTTACCTTTGATGACATTGAAATTTTTGTTAAAAAATTTGTTGTAAGTTTTTATATATTTTTAATATAAGGACTTAGTTGCATTAATTTTATTATTTCATTGTTACCTACTTAGATTTCAGCAATTTCCTTGATTGTGACTCAATAAATTATGAAGTTTAGATAATGTCACTCACTTGACTATGTTTTAGAGAGTTTACCGTAAGATTAATTATTCATCTATCCATCTTTGATTGATTTGGTTTGCTTGGATTTCAAATCAAGTTATTTTGTAACGATTGTCATCTAGAGGATTTAACTTGATTTACATATTATGTGCATTTTTATTTATGAAATGTCCTTTAGTAATTGAAAATCGCTACATATATGTTTATTTATGCAAAGAGAATCAATATCAGAATATTTTACTTTCTTGATATGTTCTTTTGTCTTTCATTTCATATGAACATATGGCTCTAGTTTATATCAAATGAACGATTATTTTATTTAACGAGAAAGTAGACCTAGTCTTTTAGTTAAGTAATACTCTTGGCCAAGATACACTAATAGATAATAGTTTTACACTTTATTTCTTCTATGATTTTTAATGTAAAATTCATTAAAGCAAATTAAAATTTATTTCAATTTATTTAGAGGAAACACATATTATAGCTATGTTATTATTCATTGTTCTTCAATTTACTTTTGCATTAAAAGTCAATTTTAAATTTTATGATTTAGAAGGATTCTTTTGTATTAAATTTAGATTATTGTTTAAATTTGTACAACTTATCTCTTCACACCACTTAGGTTTTCTCTTTTGGTGGTTCTACAATTGTATATTTGTACATAAATATTAACCACTAACTAGTTATAAATATTCACGTAGGATACCTAAAAGGACTTTAACAATTTGTTTCTAGCAAGGGAAGGGAATATCTAGCTAACAGATCCTTAAAAACCATCAGGAACATCCACGCCAAATGGATTGGGTTATTTAAATAACCCTGGCTTGGGTTATCTCCTCTTGTTGACGAGTGGTCATTTCTTCTCATCAACAATGCCAACACTCATCTACGATTTCTCGCTCTGCTTAAGAGATTGCTTCTTGAATGTCCAATGGAATATGGGCATGAAAGTGAGAAGCAGGGTTATACACTCTTTAGTGGGCTCAAGAGTGACTTAAATCTTGATAATAGGCTATGTCACGCCTCAATCTAAGACATTTATGAGGAATTTTGAAAGTTTTCTAGAGGGGAAATTCAAGGATAGGGGGGAGCACAAAATTGACAGAGGTTGGAAAGCAAGGGGTAGGGATTGTGCAACAAGAATAAATGGGAAAGAAAAATAGGGGATGTGTAAAGAGAAAATGTAAGGGGATCCACGAAATCTAAGAAGAAGCTTCAAAGTTATGGAATGGACCCAACATAGAAGAAAACTTGAGCCAGGAACCATAAGAGGAATAGAGAAAAAAACAAGGAGAGAACTAATATTTGAAAGAGGAAACAACCCAATAGTCTAGAGTCTTCATCGAGAGGGATGAGGGAGGAACTAGATCTAAAAGAGAAACAATTTTCAAAGAAAAATTTAGTCATATAAATATCTATAGCTTTTTAAACAAAACCACGCAAAAAATTTCCATGATTAACCATAAACAATGGAATTCCCTCACATTCCAAAGAAAATCAATGTAACTAATGTGTAGGGAGTTGACTTTGATTGTTATGAGAGAACTTTGCCTCCATGAATGACCAATAGACTTCATGAGCTCATACCTAAGTGTGGAAATCAACAAGCGAGGACAAATTGAATCAAACCACCTAAATCCCTAAGTTCATCAAGAGAGTTCAAGCACTAAATGACATCTAATGGGTCAGACCTTTGTCATGTGCACTGAGTTAAGGAGAATTATGTTAGAGGTTGATTGTAAGTGTATCATTTCCATTGGGGTGGAGGTGCTACCACGTCCACCCTTTGTACTAATGGTTGGGATGGAGGTAATTCATCCCCCCCATTTTTCCCATGCAAGTCACTCAATCCAGGGAATGAAAATGATGTTGCACATGTTCTAAACAAATTTTCTTCAAATAAAAATTCAAGTGTGCACTCCAATATGAAGAGATTGAAAAATCTTTGGATTTACAACATTAATTAGCCAAAATGTCAACTATCATGTTCTTGTCCAATGCACATGTAAGGAATGATGACTTGAATGAGGCAAAGGAGATCAACCACCTTATCTTAGGAGTTTTCAAAGCGTTAATTGTGGGGGAATTTTATTGCGTGTATGCCATTGAGTATCTTAGATGTCATATTAATAGTCACCTAAGAGTCCCCTTCTACAATAAGCTTAGAAAATCTAAGGGAGTGAGCCACCTGCAAGCCTTCTCCTATGGATTCTAATTTTGTAGCATTATTACTAGTGTGCCCCAAGGGGCTAGTAAAGATGAAAAGGATAGAGGTGATGATCTATGAAAAATTCACCATATCCAGTAGGCTCTCAAAGGATGGAAACTTATTTCCTATGAGCAGTCCAATCTTGGGTCGTAATAGATTTCTTGACATTGTTTTTGATGAAGGACAAAAGGAATTCAAGAGACAAGGAAATATTATGGAAGATGTGTCTATTATACTCTTTCCAAATGGCCTATAAGAGGAATCCTGGTAAAAAAATCCGCATACGATTAAGGGTGGGATTATGAAATAAATGAGATCTCAAGCACTTGTTCATTAGGGGGACACACATTGAAATCTGATCTGTGTGGTGCATATATCTTTTAAGTGTCATCTAGATATGATTGGAGTAATGGAAATCGATAAAAAAGGTTCTTAGAGTCCTCAAACTATTTTCTACATAAATAACAAATGAAGAGGCCTCCATAATTACGCTTTTGGAGATTGTTCCATGTGATAGTTTTTCCTTGAGGTAGGAGCCAAAGGAAGAAGAAGAGTTTTGGCTAGAAATGTCGTTTCTAGATAGATTTCCATATAAATTCTTTGGGAAAATCGTGGAAGCCCACTTCTAATACATAGTCTTCCTTGAGTAAAGGAACTTCTAGTTTTCTATCCCAAACAAATCTTGTTGAGCTAGTTGGAGACTGAAATATATAACCCTTTAACTTCTTTCCAAAATTGATCCATGCATATACATTTTGCTTCAGAGTCCAAGCTTCTAGGGGAATCCATTGTCTCCATTTCTGTTAGAAAATTATATATTAAATAGCAATGGAACACATAAAATATTGCAAAAATATAAACACAGAAAATGCATAAAACAAGAGAGAGACACAGATATACACAGTTCACCCAATTTGGGCTACGTCCATGGAGAAACATCCAGTCCTTCCTTTAATATTATCCAACAAAATGAATAGATACAACCTACAACCAATACACTATAATTTCCTCTTCGCTCTCACACTATCTACTCTCTCTTTCTCGCTCAGAATACACATCTACATAGCCACAATTTAATTCCCTCATATATAGCGATGGGTTTCCTTCTAAGGAAAAAAAAAACCTAAATTAAACATTACTTCTACCATCATATCATCTGACTATTGAACGGACCCCCTGGCGATGAACAAACGGGCAGCATTGCCGCCCCATTACTAACTGGGGTCCAATGCGGCGATACCTCTAAATAAAGAAGATAATTAGGCTCCAGAACCAACAATCTCTAGGATTTTTCCATCCCATTCCAATAGACTTTCACTTTGAGATACCCCTAACTTGTCATGTGCCTATGAATTTTTACCAACTCTGGTTGGTCCTACAACTTGGGGGGATTGTTGCCATGATTTGCCCCAAAATAGGGCTAATTTTCTGTCATGTATTTACCAAAACAATGTTATTAAATAATGTGTAGCCCATTTTTTCCAAGATTCCAATTTAAAGATCTTTCCAAATGAGCTTCCACAAATGACTTCTGCCTTGGAGCCATTACCACCATAGTTTGGTTCCCAAGATAATGGTGAGTGTGAATGGAACTCTCAAGCCTAGCCCCCCCCCCTCAACTTGGGCCTCAATAACGTGTCCCAAGAAACCAATGCCCATTTTTTTGTATTTATATCCCCCCATAAAGAAAGAGCATTGGATACATCAAATAAATTTCAAAATGGATCCCACAAAAACATAGATCCAATAAATTGGAAGATCTTGGAGGATCGATTTAAGAATGACTAACCATCTAGTTATGTTGAGGGAATGAGAGTTTCATATTGAAAATTTACTATTTAATTTTATTATAAGGTTATACCATAGGGAATATCTAAGAGAGGTGTCAACAACGAGAGCTCTGAGGTAGTTGGAAGGAAACTTAATTTTTTGGAATCTCGTTAATCTAGAAATGTGAATTTGCACAACAGTGCGACTGTAAAAGAAAAATACATAAGATTTAGATTTGTTAATATCCATAACAAAGGCTTGAGAAAGTCCTCTAAGACCTAAGGGATGCATCTAACTTCCTAAACAATGGGAAAACCTATCGACATAGTGTTTTCCGAAAAGTGTTCTCCTCTTTGAATGGGTGAAGTCCTTTGATGGTTTGATTGGCTATAGCACCTAAAAGAGCATGACCTAGTACTTCTATAGCCAAGATGAATCGAAAGGAAGAGAAGGATTCTCCCTAATATATTCCCCATGAAGAGGAGAATAGTTGAGAGGGAGATTCATTGAGAAGGAGAGAGAAGAGAGATAAGGAGACGAGGGATTTAATCAAAGCGATCCAATCATGAGAAAATCAAAAAGTCGAGAGAATGTTAAGAAGATAAGACCAACTGAGTTTGTCAAAGGTCTTGGAGAGGTCTATTTTTAGAATCATACCTAGTTTTTTGGTGGTTTTCAAGGACTGGATAGCTTTGTGGGCCACTGTGATACCATCAAGGATTTGAAAAACTTAAACATAAATAGGTTGCTCAAGAGAAATCATATGAGGTAATAAAGGTTTGAAGTGATTAAATATAACTATTGTGATGGCATTGTAGATCACATTTCAGATAGTTATGGGTTGGAATCCATTAGGATTATCAAGGTTGTCTTCTTTTGGAACAAGGAAAGTTACATTTAAGGTGAGAATTATGGAGCAATATCTATGAGACTCCTCCATTATAGCCCAAACATACTTGTCGAAAATAAATGGGTAGGCTTGGAAAAATTGGATGTGAAAGGATTTGGGCCTAGTGCTTTGTTCTTAGGCATGTATTTCACTATTAATTTCACCTCTAAAAAATTTATTTCTCATAGCAGGGCCTCAATTTGCACTTAGGTAAAAAACAACGAATGTGTCGTATGAAGCAATGAATAGATGGCCCCTTTGCAACCAAGACTTCGTAAGGAGATTTATAGAAAAACACAAGTTCCTATTCCATTTCATTGTGGTCATATAGTTTGAACCCATCTATATTTTTGAGATATAAAATGCATTTGCGGTGTCTATGTTGTGGCATGGAATTTTAGAATAAAACTTGTTTTTTTTCCCTTTTCCTTAACTAGGAAATTCTGGAGTTTTGTTGTCGAAGGATCTCCTGCTAATTTTTGCGCCCTTCCAGTTGGGAGAATATTTTGTTCTCTTCCTCTATTAATTCATTTTATTGGCCCTATTACATGAATCCTAACTGGACCACCTCCATTTGGGACTCCAATCTAGCCTTAGCTTGAAAAATATCCACAAAGTTCTCTTTGTTCCATTGTTCAAGTTGGTCTTTCACATATTTAAGCTTCCACTGCAAATTATACATTGTAAATCCATATGATTCCATATACCTCTTACCACTACTCTTTGGGTTTCTCTTTGCATTTGGGGTATGTTAACCAAAATCATTTGATTATGAACATACTATTCTTTGGTGGGGTTCTAATTTATATCTCCATGTTGATGGTCCAATGGTTTGAGCCATGGTCCAATCTCTATGTGATTCGCTACAAGCCCCTTATCGATTATTCCAAGTGTGAAGGGTTTTTATTGTATCTAGGTCAAGAATGTGCATCGATTCTAGGAGATCCTGTAATAAGATAGATTCCACCTCAAGGCACCCAATGAATCCTCTTTTTTCATCTAAAGAGGAGATTAAAGTCTCCTCCTAGAAACCAAAAGGCTTGTGATACTAGAAATTTAGTTTGCCTGGAGTTGAGAAATTTGACTTTATTGTGAGGTATATTTAGCTCATAGGAGTTGGATGGGAAGAAAACCTATATGTATCCAACTAGTTGGAGTTGGACCATTAACACTTTGTAGATTGCAAACATGTTAATGAACGATACCTCCAAAGACTTCCAAAATATAGCAAGACCTCCTGATTGACCTTGAGAATAGATTGCAATTGATTGACAACCTCTTCCCCATTTGGAGGCTATCATTTCTATTACTTTCGAGGTTTTAGTTTCTTAAACTATAAAAAACATGGGGTTATTTGATCTCCATTTGTCTTTAATGAGACTTTGTTTTCCTTTACATTTAAGGCCCCCGATGTTCCGGGAAATGAATTTCATTGAGAAAAAGGATTGGCGAAGGGATAAAACTCCAAAATTAGCAAGATTTTGCTGAAGTTGATCAATATTTCTCCCAATTATTCAAGGACTTGTTATTACTTTTTGGCCCTTTTTATTCTCTTTTTTGTGGGATTTCATAGATTATTTTAGGTATTGTGTTTGAACCCCAATAAAGATAGTGTTGGTGGTTCTTGATACTACCTTCTAGGCTTGAAATTGAGATCTGAGGAAGGCTCTTCTTAGAATTTTAACTTGATTCTCTATGATGGAGCGAGGGTCCTTACCTTTCCAAGCTCTAGAAGGACTTGGGAGATCTAGAGTATCCAAATCCATATATTTTGCTTCCTCTATAGTTTTATTCATTCCCTAGATCTATCATGTGGATTTCTTAAAGGATTAACTATTGTTATTTGCAAGGGGAATTGGGATTAGTTGTAGTTGTTGTCCTTGGGTTTTTCTAAGCCATTGGGTCAAGAATACCAAGGTTAGAAGGGGGTTATTTGAGGGAATGGATTCTTGATCAATGCTCGAGTGAGGGCCAAAGGTATTGCTAAATTTTAGGTTTTATTCTAGAATGAGGTGGTGGAGGGGGGAGGAGGTTATTCATTCACCTATAGGTAGTCTTGGAAAATCCTTCAAAGTCTTTATCTGTTATCTAATAAAGGGTTTGTATGGGAGCAAGTAGAGAGAAGTTTCAATAGAGATGTTTGTATTCATGACAATGATGAAATAAAAATGGGATGTATCCATAGTCTAGGGATTGATTTTAGAGGTCGTATTGGTAGTAAATATTTATTGCTTTAGGTAAAGTTTCATATATATTCATATAGACATAGATATAGGCATAAGAGATATACCTGGCTTGTTTTGTGGCTTCAATCATATCTTAAAAAATTTCCCAAAGAGTTTCCAATTCCTACTAAGGCTTGTTCATCCCAAAACTCTAGAGGCAATGAGTACATGCATATCCAAACAAGAACAACCATGAAATCCTCCTTAGTAAGGACAAATCGACCCATCTAGAAGCAAAGGTAAAGACCAATCGAGTTGAAGAAATATGGGCCGTTCCCAAAATATGCATTTTGTCCTCTATGATGGAAAAAATAATGGTGAAGCCCTTGACTCCTAACTCTAATTTGATTTGGTCCTTGGGTTTCCATTTTTTTTTAATGCCTAGAGTGAGGGAATTTTCAAAGGGCCACAACCCTAGAAAATTTCCTATGAGAGCATGCTATCTCATATATTGAATGCAATCACCATTAAGGATTGAACATACTTCAAATTTAGGATCAAAAACTTTCTTAGGAAGGAAATAGTATGGTTCTCTTCACTTGCTCTTATTGTTGGAGGTGTTTCCAATATCCTGAGTTGTGTCATCATGACTTGTTGAATCATGGGGTTGGGTTGCCTACAATCCTGAGGTGGGATCCAATTATCTGTAACAATGTTCTCATCAACTATATTGCTATATGAGGGGGTGCTTCACCCCCCCAACAACACCTTCCATGAGAAGGGTCTACAAGTTCAACGCATGTGATAACTATGGTTAAGGGTTTCTTCAACATAATTTTCAGATTAAGAAAACCAATCGTCTTCCCTTGATTGTTCCAAAATCATAAATAAATCAATTACACTAGTCAAAGTGTATAATCCCAGTTTTAAGGCATGAATGAAAAATCTATGGCATCCATTGGAAATGGGTAAAGCAAGTCTAATTGTTCACAAATAAAGCCTATAAACAACTTACATGCATACTTGATACAAGTACACAAAAATTGAATATTTCCAAAGGGACTAAGAGAAAAATAAAATGAGAGACATTGCAATCAGAAATATCTAAAGGCTATGGCCTTAATTTCAAGTCATCCAAGTTAATAGCAAGGTACTAATAGGAATTGTAGAAAACAGGCAAATTTCAAACAATGCATTTAGAACTTTGAGAGAAAATTCATAGGTATTAGTAGCCTATCATCAATAATATTTTGATTATAAAACAAATTTCAGTAAAATTTGTTGGCTTTCCTTTTGATTAATGATACTTTACATCAAGTAAATAATTTCAATGAATATAATCCAAAAAAAATTGCTTAGCCATAATCACTGAAAAAATTACTCGTAAATTTTGAGTATAATGATTTTATGGAATTTTGGCAAGATATGTAAATGTTGCACCCATTTTTTAAATTTCTTAATTTTATCACGTTGTAAAATAATTTTATTTTATCTTTTCATAATGTCTAATATTTTTAAGTAACACATCCTTTGAATCAACATCTACAGTCTTATTTTAAGTTTACCAAAATTTCAACTAGCTTTGAAACCTACCTCTCATTTTCAAAACAATTAATCCTTATTAGATGTACATAGACATATGTTTTTATAAATACATATCATATGAAATTTTTTCACATGAAAGTACATAAAAAAAAAAGCCACAACAATAAGAATTCCCTATCTTATGTCACCTTTGAATATAGAAAAGCATAAAATGGGTTTTAATGATAGCAAAAAAATTTGGGTGTGTTGGTGTTGAAAATGTGTGCAATCTTCTTTCTTTGGGTCCATGTGTCAACCCACTATGTAAATAGTTAAGCCATTTAATGGGACGATTCATGTGTAGTGGCGTATTATACTACCAATTATTAAACTTTATTGTCTTTTATTTTAGGGCCAACCTAAAATCTTTTTAAAAGTTAGCATCCTAAACCCTAGAGTGGTTGGTATAAATACACACTAATTACCTTATTTTTGGTATGTAATTTGTAACATACCCCAACCCTCTTTCAACTCACTCTTCCTCCCAGGAGTCCCAATCCTGTGTTGGTTACCCTTGGTAACTAGTATACTAGAAAATTTCCCCTTATTATGAGAATTATAGCATGTGCATGCTAATATGCAATGCATATGCATAAATGCATTTAAGTTCAGATACATATGCAATTAACAATAATATATGAATTTCCCATGGGATGTAGGGTAGACAATGACAGGGTGTTACTGTTCAGTTAAGGCACTTCATGATGTAAAGGTCACTAGTTCAAAAGTCGTGGGAAAAAAATCCAACCATTTTAAGGGTTGGTGTGGCCAAAGCCAGGTGTGATCCCTGGGTGATTTTAACGACTTAGATTCCCCTGGGTCAAAACTACTCAAGCCTAGGTGTGTCATTTATCTTAGGACTCACATAACCTAGAAAACAATATATATATATATAGCAACTAGCTACATGCCTTCGACATTCCACCCAACCATAGACCATGTTTCTTGTTTTCTCTCAAAAGTGGTCACATCTAAGCTAGGGATTTGACTCCATGGGCATCAACACACCTAAAATATATTACAAGCTCGGTACTAGCAATCACTAGCCAAGATACCAAGCCTGATAGCCTCCAACTAGTAGTCTTGTGGCTTCCAGGAGTTTCACTTCCCTCACAGGCCTTCCTAGTACCCTTAGAGGCCTCACAAAGCCAAGGTACTAATCCCAGGAGCCTCCACACAACAATATTTTGGCTTCTAGGAGTTCCACTTCCTTCAAAGGCCTTTCAGGCCTCACACAACCAAGGTACCAAACCCAACAACCTCCAATCAAAAGTCTTGTAGCTTCTAGGGGTTCCACTGCTCTCATAGGCCTTCTAGGTACCCTTCGAGGCCCCACACAACCAAGGTACCAATCCTAACAACATCAAACCAATAGTATTGTGGCTTACATGAGTTCCATTGCCTTCACAAGTCTTCCAAGTGACCTTACAAGCCTCCATTTCATCACTATCACCATGCTTCCATGGTCATGTATCTAGAATTGTGAACAAGAACCATTATGTACCCTTGTCACATAGAAATAATCCCTTTTGTAATTCCCCAGTGTGTTCCCCTACAAAATCCCCAAACACACCTCTTTTGTATGCATGTTTCTTTTCTCACCACTTGACATTCACCCAAGCCCTTAATGGACTTTGCTTATGCATTGGAACTTCTTATGATTATTAAATCATAAGTGCCTCTTTTAACCATCGATAATCTCATCCCCCCATTCTCATTGCAGTTTTCAGTTTGTAGCCATTTTATTTTATTAATATGCATGTGTTATAATATTTACATTACCAGACCTTCTAGCCTCAAATTATAAAACATGTATACAATGGCATACCAGCCACAAAGCACAACACATTCACGCACATGGGCACAACTGCCCCCATAACACATCTAGTTTTGCATTTACAATTTATTTACATTCCAGGGGTCGAGCAGGGGGGTTACATCATTCAGGTGAATTCATTTATTAATTTTCCTAAGGGCACCTATAATGTTTCACTTTACTTGTGGTTTCTCTCTATTTGTTATGGTATCATTTCTGCAGTTTCTTCTTGTTTAAATTAGGGTTTGTTGAAGACATAAATGTAGATCCAATATCTATTTTCATCTGAAGATGGTATCAAAACTCTTGTGGATATTTCTTCCTTCTCTAAACCTACTTTAATATTATCTTTCAAATATGAAAATAGGGGTTTCAACACATTATTATTTTTTTGGATAACATCCATTTTTTAAGGTTTTTTAACCTTAAGCTTCACATGTGAACTTCTCCTTGGTTGATATTCTTGGTTTTATATTTTCTTGCAATTTTGTACCCCTTTTTAGGACAATGCATTCCTACCTCTTATATTTAATCAAAATCTACTATAAAGGGTTTTCAAGAAAATGGTAGTAATGTGTTATCCATGGATTGGAAAATATTCGAATTGAAAGGAATTCTTCATGAGACCTAAATAGGACCAAATCTTCTTTATATATATAACATCACTCACACAAATAAAAAATTGGAGTTTAATAAGTTATCAATGACATAAATGATGATTGTAAGGTGTTTACTTCTAGTTATTATGATGAATATGATCACAAGTATAATTTGGGGAAACCTTAATCACCTTGAAAATGAATTGAGTTCTCTTCAATTGTTTCCATACTAACAACAAAAACAAAATATAGCATCAACAATGGGGTCATATTAACTTTAGGGCCTTGAATTTTATGAGTTGTTTAAGGATGCAAATGACCTTCTGCTAATTCAAAAACCCAATAGTGTTTATGAAGGATGTATGCTAAAAGAACATAATTATCATAATCTCTCACATTCTCACTAAATGGAGTTTAAGTAATGGGGAGAAGCAACCTTTTGTATAGCTTGTCTCATCAATTAGATGCCTAATTGAGATGTTTAACATATGACAGTTTTTTAGAAGTAGTATGGTTATAAACCCTCTTTTATGCATGTTAAAACTTTTGTATCTCAACATGATTATGTAAATTACATTTAATACAAATGTTTCATAGGAATTCAATAAATAAAGATTTCTACGAAATGAAGTTTGCTTATGTATCTTCCTACTATTTCTATAAATTGATCTCAATAGTACATATAATTCAAGTACATGGGCCTATATTATGAAAGAAAAGTGACAAATCACAGCCCACAATCAAACTTTACATTATAACGGACTATAATGGAACTTTGAAGGAAGATTGCTTGCATGATCCTTCCAACAATAAGGTGATTGAAAGAAAGAATTTTTCCTTTGAGGAGGTCCTTTCCCATATTCCACCATTATTGTACCCCTCTCCTATTGCAAAAGAGTCACCCCCAACTATCCCATTTGATCCTTCTCTTTCAAGCCTTGATGATCCTTGTCTTTCTGGGGCTTCTTTCAACACCTCCACTACAACAATTTAGTTATTAATCCATGATTAGTCCCTCCTTAGTGACTTGTTTTGTACTACTACAACTAAAGTCTCTTATATTCATGTGGCTCTCTCCAATCACTTATTAATTGAGTTACCTCATAACAATGTTATTATATAACATTTTTTTATGTTTCCCCACCAATTAGCTCACGACCAATGCCTAAGTGAACTACATGTGTATTGTAGAATGTTATTCCACACCTCCCCCCTAAAGGAGAACTTGAAAGATGACAAAGGCCCCCATATATTATGGAAACTTGTTTTCAAGAATGATGTCAATCCTACTACTTTCACTTGAACAAAATATTTCTCGAATGGAAAGACATTATGGTTGGAAAATATGTTACTCTAATGAAAAATCAAACTTGGGATCTAATCCCCTTACACAAGAATAACAATTTTGTTAGTTGCAAGTGGGTGTATAAAACCAAATATGATGCAAATGGAATACTTAATAAACATAAAGCACATCTTATCTCTAAAGACTTCTCCCATAAAGAATGCATCAACTATTAAGATTCTTTTTCTCCAATTACTTATTTGGACTCCATTAAGATGATTCAATCTATAGCTGCTCCATTAAATTGGGAGGTTCATCGAATGGACAACAAAAGTGGTTTTATCCATAAAGATCTTCGAGAAGAGATTGCAGTGCAAAAACCACCATGAGAGATCCAATTTCTTAAAAAAAGTGAAGAGGTTGTCTTATCAAATGCAACAAACAATTGCCTCATTCCTCGTGAAAGGTTGAATATTACAAATCAGAGAGAAAAATAGATCATTGGTATTAAGAATTTAAAATTCAGATCTAAGATCTGTGTCAATTTGGACTACGAAGATAACAACCCACTTACGGAGGTAAACTTAAAATCTAAATGCAATATGGCCATGTGGAATGTATGGCATACATATGTTCTAGAACATGCCTGGAGTAAGACAACAAATTTGTTAAGTATTCATTGAGGTTGCTATAAAAAAGGAGCCCACGAAAAGAGAGACACCATTTCTTTGAGTTATTAGCAGTCGTAGTAATTGAAGGCAACTCACCAAGTGTAATGTCTGAAGACAACGCTTACGAGGAGAAGCATGTATATATGGTCAAAGAATAATCCAAGGATGCCACACAATCATTTGTGAGAAAAAGGATCTCATTAGCATTCTTAATTATTTTTCTATAAAAGAAACTTTTATCCCACATGTAGTGATAACAATTTTATATTGAATATCCCAAGTTTCAAAACTTTTTATACTAGTAAATCCTTAATATTCCTGACTCTTAAAATTCATTATACAACTTGCATAAAGCCTTAGTTTAAAGTGTTCTATGACTTGGGTTTATAGCATTAGAAATAAACTTGGGCAAAACAAAACATTTGTTATGTTATGTAAAATAAATTTGGGTTTATAGCATTAAGAATAAACTTTGACAAAACAAAACATTTGTTATGCTATGTAAAATAAATTATTATCTTTAAAGATTTTTATATTTTGGTATATTATTAAAAGTCAAATTACTATTTAAAAATTATTTATCAAATAACATAAATATCAAATTACATAAATAATAATAATAGTGTATTTTTTTTTAACTAAATAACAAAAATACTACTAATATGTAAAAAATTGTATTATATTTTATATTAATATTTTAATATATTCTCGACGTAAATTACTATATTGAGTAAGTAAATAATGAATGTGAATCACTGGATCATTAAATAATCAAAGAGTGAATAAAGGAAAATCTTTGATTAGAGTCCCACTTACCCCAAAACGTTAGGGATTGACGTCATTGCCAGTAAAATGAAGGTAGAGTTTAATTATTTTTTAAACGTTTTCACAACATCAAAATCGATGGTGAATTATATATATAATATATAATATAAAAAAAAGGTAGTGTTTGGTGGGTATGGTTGATGTTATTAGGCATTTATTAAATTTCAATATTAATTTTGTATGTCTTATAGTTAGAAAGATAAACTAGGGTTGATGAGAAAGTGGTTATTTATAAATAATGTTAAGATAAATGTGTTTATTTTGAAGAAAGTTATTAGAATTTTAATTTAATTATTAATAATATTTGGTAAATGGTAGAGGAAGGATTTAACTTTCATAAAATATTTTTAAATTTTTTTACTAGTAAAAAGAGATAAAAGATTGAGATTTATCTGTGTGTGTGGAATGCGGTACTTTAAGCTATGGTATTGTAACAACATACTTATAGGTTAAAAATCTTCATGGTAAAGTGAGGGTGAATCTCCATGATTAAGAATCATGTTTACATATTTTTTAAATGTATATGTTTTAACACATAAATTTTTTTTATTTTAAAATTTTATTTTTTCAAATTAATAAAATAATTATAACGTTATATATTAGTTAATTTTATGATTTTTTTAATGTTGACAATGTGAGATGTATAATGAGATAAGTGTTTTGATAACTGTCAACATTTATGAGCCATTTAAGTTATATGGCAATAATTTTACAAATCTTTTGAGGGATTTTCAAATGGCGATCCTCTTGTTATGAAGTGTTATTTAAACTATGAGATTTAAGGATCAAATCCCCTAATTAACTTGTTTTTATGGAAGGGGCATAGGTAGGCACCTAGAGGTTATAGTGATAGTCGTTGGAACCGATCTTGTATCATGCAAATATGATACAAGTGCAATTGTCAATTCCTCTAGCTTTAGTTTTTTCTTCTTCTTTTTTCTTTGCGAGAGAGGGGATTTTGCTCTTGGTAAAATTGAATAGAGAGATCAAATTAACATTTTTCAATCGCTGATTATTTCTCATAGACACTTATGGAGTCTGTTTTTTGCATTAATCTTTATTTTCGCAAACAACACAAACATAACAATGCAATAATCATTCACTTCATAAAGTATAATGGTGATTGCAATAATAAATGTTTTCAAACCCTCTCAAACTTGTGATCCTTCTAAATTAGTAAATTGATTACATGTTACTTCAAAATAGTTGAGACTAACTTAGTGGAAAAATGTAAAACCATCCAGAAAACATCTATTTGAAGCAACAATTGGTTGGCCCATTTTGTACAAAGCAATAATTGCAGGAAACCCTCTTAAAGTCAAAAGGTGGATTTTGGTGAAGGTGAAAATCTAAAATAGGTGAAGGAGGAAAGTGCTTGAAAAACATCAATTGTGAAATTAAAAGATCGTGTGACTCCTTACATGATCTGGATGATTAGGTCATTGATGTTCACAAATATATTGATCTAAAGGGTAAATTGATTGAATCACTTCAACTTGCATTAATTAGGAGTAGGAAATTTTAGCAATGCAAATTGAGAACATGGTTGATACAACTTGTGACACATATGACCCAATGTAAATTGTTGATGTTACTTGTGATGCAAATGACTTAATGAAAATGGTTGCTAAATATGCAACAAAATATATGGTTTATGATTCATTAACTAATTTTAAGGTTGAATCATTCGTTAACAATGAATTGATGGAGGAAATTTTACAAATCAATCACAAGAAGAAGATGTCAAAGCATAGAATTATACCAAAAGCAATGTAAGTGAATGTGAACTTGATTTTTCTTTTTGAAGTTACAAAAGAAAACATATATGAATATAAAAAAGTATAAAATGATCTTTCCAAAATCATCATCAAACTTGGAAAAAAAAAATCTAATTTAATAGGAATTGGCATTGCTTAGGATATGAAAAAATGCATTAACTTTCATATTCTATACCACTCCAAACTGATTCAATTTGTGAGTGCTAGATTTTTTGTCAAAATTTTGAAGGGGAAAGATTTACATATTCAACAAGTTAATTTTGACATTAAAGATCTTGATAAATTGATGATAAACATATTATTAAAGGAAATTACTGATGAGTCCCAACATTGTCAATGAGTTGGTCATATGGAGATAGGGTGTTTTGATCTCCATCATTGTCTTTATTGTGGGAAGACAAATCACACTTCAAAAAAATACCAAAATAATAAGAAGGATTTAAAAAACAATTTATCATGGTCGGATTATCTCTTGGAAATTACATTTGAGGCCAATATTTTGCATTTCCTACTATCAAGTTTAAATAAAATCAAAGACGTATTTGAATGGTGAAGTTACAAAATAAAAATAAAAAATCAATCAATTGTTACATATGATAACTTTAGGCATGATTGGAGCCCAATTCAAATTAAAAATTGAGTCCATGACTCTAAAATGATACTCTGTTGCACCTTAAGAAGGGGAAATATGTAAATGAAAAGATAATGATGTCTTCTTGCACCTCAAGGACTGCGAGGATGTTACATTGATGAAGCAAAATGGAACTATATTTCACCTTAAAGGGGAGAGTAATTAATCAAGCCAATATGGTTGGTGGTCAACCAAAACCACTAGATACAATGATGAAAGAGCTAGTGAATAAAAGAAGACTCCAAAGCTCAAGCATGTACCCTTTCGACATACTCACCTTACCACTGACAAAGTGGGGAATATTGATGAAGATTACCAAACTCAAAAGTTTTGACAATAATAATAACCACAAAGTTGTAAAGATTTCATCACTTGTCATAGTTTGATGATTGGGATGTTGATTGAAATTGTTTATGTCATTTTCTACTAGCAAAATTGTGGATATTTTGTTCACATAGATGGTCATTATATGTAGCATTGTTGCTTGACATTTGAGTGGGTTGTCAAACATTTTTAGGAAACAATTAGAATTAAACTTGATTCATTTCTCATAAAAGAATTAATTAGATATTAAGGTTCCCATTACTGGATAAAATTACGGATATTGGAACTCATGTGTTCAAATTGTGGGATTTTCCATATTATCACATCGAAATTTTACAATTTTTCCACCATATCTTCATCAAAACTTAGTTTAAAAGTTTCATATCGAAGGCTGAAATTATGTTATTCTATGCATCGGTTCTTGTTTCCTTGTTGGTATAATTATTCAAACTTATGATTGGGGGGAGAGGGGGGGAATTATTATCCCCTGAATCCATAGACAATCTCAAATTCCAAGATCAACTCTTTATGAGTTGTCATCATTTTCCTTGATGAAGTGTCGTTCTTATCCAATGATGAGTTGATAGTGTGAGAGAATATATAGATCTATAGGTGGTCATGCAATATATATTGCTATCATTAAATGAAGATATTGTTGAGATGGATGAAGACTTTTCCACCCATTCTTGTTTTTTGTCTCATTTCATAGTTTAAGTACTAAGTGGGTGATATTTATGAGTGATGCTCCACCTTAAGGTATTCATTCTCACTAGGTGGAATTGTTTTTTGATGTTCCAAGAAGCAATAAGGAGTGTGCCTCTCCTCTAGTGAATTCTAATATGCCAATGCAATTTATTTTGAGAAGCATATTTTTGGATACAAATGTTATTTTGTGACATTCAGAGCATTATTGAGCTCATTTCTAATCAAGTGAATCATCAAAAGTACAAAAACATTGAGATTTTTGTGCATTACATTAAACATATTTATGCATAGGGAAAATTATTGTCAATGTTTATTCCTTCAACAACGCAATGTTTAGATATCTTCATTGATTCTCTTTCGAGGCCCACCTTCACTCACATACGGAAACATATTGGTGTATGTGTACTATAGCCAATAAATGGGTGAACATTATCTATTATGGCATCATCTCGTGTGGATCCCTACTCAAATTAAGAGGTGTTGAGAATATGTGTGAACTTCACTTGTGGCCATGTGGCAAACCATTGTGTGGGTAGTTAAGGCTCTTAGTGTGTTGATCTATAGGTAGTTGTGGGTTGTTACACCTATTGCTACACTCATATTTTATTCAAGACCAACATAGTACTCCTTTTAGAACTGACATCTTAAACCCTACAAGTAATCCATATAATACACACCAACCACCTCATTTATAATCATCTCACTCAAGTGAAGAGAACCTTGATAAATGACCTAATTGTTCCTTTCTTTTGAGAAAGGAAAATTCCTAACTTTCCACTCAAGCACCAAGACCTCTTCCCTGGAACATATCCTCTCAAAATCTATAACCTTTAGTAACAATTTTTTGAGGAGCATAAATTATTGAACACATGTAAATTTGGGAGTTGTGCTATAGTAAAGTGTTCCCACTTTGCTTGTTAAATATATGATTTTAAAGGTTTAGGCTTTTAGTTTCCTTTTTAGATATATGAATTTTTCATTATATAACAAAGGAGGAAATGGCACAATGGTAAAATTGAGCATTCTATGTTGAAAGTGACATCCTTTCTAACACTGCAAGTTTGTTTTGATTCTTACCATTTGGTATTCAAAAATGGTATACTAAGATGAAATTATTTAACTAGCCCATATCAAAGTAAGAAGACACTAAAAAAAGGCTAAATAAAAAAATATTAAATTCAATAAAAGACAAAGTTGTCAATAATGGATATTTTGAATGATTAAAATCCTCCTCTCCTCCTCTCAAATCCTATAATTCAACAGGTAATGAGAAAAGGTCAAAATAATTTGAGCTCGACATATCTCTTTATCAATTTTGATGTTGATGGGCCATTTTCATAATTAATGAAGTCTTTTTAGTTATATAAACCATAAGCATTGTCACTACTTTGGATCATGAAAATATAACTTATTGTCTCCTTACCATATTGCACCATTGAATAGATACTTCGATTGATTGAACTTATCAACAACATCTAGCATGTAATCATGTCCATGGGTAAAT
This sequence comes from Pinus taeda, assembly GCA_000404065.3. Classification (NCBI taxonomy): domain Eukaryota; kingdom Viridiplantae; phylum Streptophyta; class Pinopsida; order Pinales; family Pinaceae; genus Pinus; species Pinus taeda. The sequence goes on along the minus strand of APFE030860167.1, from coordinate 205,057 downwards.
TTTGAAGAGAAAATCCTTGATATCCATTGAATAATTTCCTTGAGACTAACTCGGCATTGGAAGCATGTATTTATAAATTGAGCTTAGATATGTTCCATAATTCCCTAGATGTGTTGTTAAAATTCTTAGTTCAACTAACTATCACCAATGTTATTAGGAATTTGGCTAGTTATATGCCAATGAATACCCAACAAAAATCCCCCCAAGTTAGACACACTAGCCAATGCTAATAGACTTATTATGGATGCCATATATGAATGTGGGGAAACATATGTTTGACTTCCTAATGAATATTTTCTTGGAAAAAAATTCATCATATATGTTACATCAAATCATGTCCATGGGTAATCTTCAATTGAGAAATTCCTGAAATCCATTCAAATGTTTTTCCAAGGCTTAAATGGAATTTGAAGCATGGATACATGCATTTTAATTTTCTAAACATGAGCTTAGAAGTGATCTGGATTGAATAAATATATTAATTTTCATTCATCTCAATTCTTTTAGAGTGGAAAATTTGGAGGAATCGGCTTGCAACGTCATTTTTATCGACAGTTCCAGTTTGGAGAATTTTAGGTGAAAAAATTCATGATTCATTTTGAGGTCTTAAATTATCACTTTTTGTGGTCCCAAAATTAGTTAAGGGTAGTTGAACAGTGATAGTCATAGGTTGATCTGTTGTTAACAAACTGTGATTATCCTTTTATTTTAAAGGAAAAAAGACAAATGTGGTTGAACAGGAAATCTTGTCATAAAATAAACGAATGTCTAAATACCAAGTAACTGTAAGAGTCTGTAACTGAGGCAATTGTACAGTTTTATTAACTGGAATAGGGAACCCATAAATGTAACAGGACAAATCAGAGAAGGGGTTCCACTCAATATCTCTCGCACTCAAATAAAAGTAACAACAGAGAATTCAAAAGTTTTTCCATCTGTATGCTTACTATAATTCTATGTTTTCTATTTAACAATTATTCGAATACACAACTAACTATGTATAGATTCTAGTAACCAAATATTGTTTTGCATTCCGGAGAAGAGACAACCAGTGAATATAACAAGACCAAAGAGCAGATACGAACATAAGGGTTCATAATATATTAAAGCAGACGGCGGAAGTGAATCAAAGCCACGCACCGACCAAACACTTACGAGCCGAGCGGTAGTGTTCCACATTGTATCTCGTGTGACAGCCAAGAAGCATTACAAACCAAACCATAGAGTCGTGTAACAGAAAATTATACTTTGAACTTCAAATGCCTTGAAAGCGTATGACAACAGTTTTGGCCACAAAATTCCAAGAAGATATACGGCATACCATTAACCAGGTAATTCAAAACAGAAACAATCCTACTATATTTTCTTGGAATAATTCTTTAACTAACGTTGCACAGTCCAATACATTAAACCATTACAACATAACTGAAAAAGTCGAAAATCGTTCACGCTCAAAACCTGAGCCACAAACCCTAGGTAAGGGTTTCAGGGATAACATATTTTTTTATACAGCGGAAACACACAGACTCTGAATAGAGAACCCAAGATGAGGGCTTAGAAAGGACCCACAGCTGCAAACAGAAATTTCAGTCTAAATATAGTGGAAACCAAAGTCCCGATAACCTGAGCCTTGCTCATAGCAAGAGTATGACAAACCCTTTCCATTTGAAGAACAGAGGTTGAAAGACCAAGGCAACAGACTACTAGAAGTCAGTGGGGGTATAACCTACCAGGCAGAACCGAGGCATGAGATACCAAACCCTCCAACAACAAACCCCAACACCTGTATAGCAAGAATACACAGTTGTTAGTGACATATTGAAATAACAGAGTAAATAAAGAGCTGGAACGAAGCATTAAAGTCGTTAGGAGTGCTGGTAGATACCTAAGGGTTTGCGAAGAGGCTGAGACCAGTGTTCCAGTGACAGCGCCGACAAACTGAGGAGAACAAGGAGCCATCCAGGTCAGGAACCGCGAAAGGAAGTCCAAGAATTGAAGAGAGGGAAGGATAGTTTACCTGTATGTACCGGAGTCGGAAGAGAGCCATCGTTTGAGCCTGAAAGTAGATAGAAGTTGCGTTGCAAAACCGGACGATGAGCATCAATGCATGAACCAATAGACAGTGGCCCGAGATCCCACAGCAAAAAAAAAAATAGCGACCTCACACGACAGAAAGAAATCAAACATAGCAGAGAACTTACCCTAGCCATTACAGGACAAATATAGTCACAACAACGAGTCACCGGAGCACAACCAAAACCTACAGCATTGCTGCCCATAGACCTTCGCAGAGCATTACAGAGGAAACCCTCGACAAAAAAATAGCAAAAGACCGAGGACACCGTCGAACAAGGGGATAACCAAAGAACTAAGCGGGGGACGCGAACCTCAAGGCGAGTACCCTTTCATTAAACACATCATTGAATGCTCATCAACCGAAATCCAAAAAATATATGTATTAAATTATATCCACATGATATCATTCTGTGTGGTTAAATCAACCAAACAGACATTGGAAATCATTCCCTTTACGACAAGTGTGTGAAGAGTTGGGTTGGTCCCACCAAAGTGGTATCAGAGCAGGCTAAATTGATTGAAGATATGGAAAAAGGAAGGTGAGACCGTGGTAGAAGTGCTCAATGGTTGGCAGAGGAAGGACTGAGAGAGGATATTTGAGTTCTTGCTGCCCGTTTGGAGGCAGTGGAGGCAGGGAGAAGAAGAGACCTGGAGATAGGTGATGAGAGTGAGGAAGCGCCTGAAGCAGCAACAGATGGACCAGAAGGTGAGAGTCCAAAAGTGAGATTGTTGAGATCTGTTCTAGTAGCCAGCAATAAACCCAAGCCAGAACTTCCAACCTATGACGGCAGTCTGCCTATCAAAGTCTTATTGGATTGGATCAGCGAGATGGATAAGTATTTCAAGTGCGAGGAAATCAGCGAAGACCGCAAAGTTCGGTTCGCTGCGATGAAATTGAAGGGACACACAGCCCTATGGTGGGATAGTGTCCAAAATGAGAGGAAAATATTGAACAAGTTGCCAATCAAAACCTGGTCAAGGATGGTGGCCAAGTTAAAGGGCAGATTTCTACCAAAGGACTATCAGATTGCACTGCACAAGCAGGTGCAGAATCTGAAACAGAAAGGATTGACGGTGAGGGAGTACACGGAAGAGTTCTATCAAGTGAATTTGTGAGCTGGATATACCGAGGATACTACGGAAAGAACAGCCAGGTATGTTAATGGGTTGAGACTAGATATTTTGGACGAAATCAGTATTTTGTCTCCGAACAACACTGAGGAAGCGTATCAGAGTGCGATGAAGGCTGAAGAGAAAATTACCAAAAGACAGAATGCCCAGAGAGGACGAGGAGCCGACAGGGGAAAAGGCCAGCCATATGGCAGAGGGTAGACTACTAATAATAATGAGGAAGGTAGCAGTTCCAGAGCTTCTGGATCAGTGGATAGAGGTGATAGCGCGAGAGGTGGTAGATCATCCCAGCGAGGTAGAGGTAACGGCTGAGGGAGAGGGGCTGGTTACCAATGTTATAGGTGTCATAAGTGGGGACATAGATCATTTGAATGCCCGGAAGCAGAACAAGCTAGACAGCAGGGTGCATATGTTGCACAGCCAGAAGAGGCAGCAACACCTCCCCAAGAAGCGGAAAATGCTCCAGAGATAGGGGAAGCCTTAGTGCTACATAAGGTGTTGTTAAAACCAGTCAAGGAGATCACCGACCGAACACAACGGAAGGCTTTATTCAGAACAGTTTGTAAGTCGTGAGGTAAGTGCTGCAAATTAATTATTGACAGCGGTAGTACTGATAATTTAGTGTCCATAGAGATGGTAGAAAAGCTGGAGTTGAAGCGTTTGAAACATCCAAACCCTTACAGAGTTTCATGGCTGCAAAAAGGCCATCAGTTGCTCGTAGATGAACAGTGCGAGGTGGAGTTTCAAATAGGTAGATATAAGGACAAAGTTGTTTGTGACATCATGCCAATGGATGTATGTCACGTACTGTTGGGCAGACCTTGGCAATACAATAGGAAAGTGGTACACGATGGATTGACGAACTATTATAAATTTGTTATGGATGGAATCAAGCATACGCTTGTGCCCATCAAGGAAGAAGGGGCAGCAGAGACAAGTGAACCAAGAGCATTGTTGGTCAGCGGAAAACAATTTTTAAAACAGGTGGAGGACAGTGAGGTAGGTTATGCAGTAGTAAAGAAAGCAAGGACAGTGTTATTGCATACGGAGGTATCAGATCTACCTATGGAAATCCAAGAGATGTTACAAGAGTTTACAAATATAGTTGTGGATGATTTTGCCGATCAATTACCCCCCAAAAGGAGCATTAGTCATATATTGGCTTCATACCTGGAGCCAGTTTGCCGAACAAAGTGGCATACTGAATGAGCCCCAAGGACAATGAAGAAATCAGGAAACATGTGCAAGAGTTGTTGGACAAGGGATTGATAAGGGAGAGCTTAAGCCCTTGTGTTGTTCCAACGGTCCTCGCTCCCAAGAAGGGAGGAGAGTGGCGGATGTGCACCGACTCAAGAGCCATCAATAAGATCACCATCCGGTATAGGTTTCCGCTACCATGGATGGATGACATGGTGGATTGTTTAAGTGGGGCAGTGTATTTATCCAAGATAGACTTGAAGAGCAGGTACTATCAGATTCGGATACGTGAGGGGGACGAATGGAAGACAACCTTTAAGACGAATGAGGGGTTGTACGAATGGCTGGTCATGCCATTTGGGCTGAGCAACGTGCCCAGTACATTCATGAGGTTGATGAATGAAATGCTGAAGGAGTACATCGAAAAATTTGTGATTGTATACCTAGATGACATACTAATTTTCAGCAGGACAAGGGAAGAACACCTTCAACATGTGCGTAAGGTGCTGGAGAAATTACAACAGAACAAACTGCTAATAAACTTGAAGAAATGTACTTTTCTGCAGAAGGAATTGATTTATTTGGGGTTTGTAATAGCAGAGAATGAACTGAAGATGGATCTGGAGATGGTGGCAGCGATAGTGAATTGGCCATCTTCGAAAAATTTATTTGAGGTACGTAGCTTTCAGGAATTAGCGAGTTTTTATAGGAAATTCATAAAGAATTTCAACGAAATTTGTGCACCAATGTTGGATACCATTAAAAAGGCTAGCCAGCCTTTTCGATGGACAGGTGCAGCAGAGAGAAGTTTCTAGTTGTTAAAGAAGAAGATTATTGAAAGGTCGATCCTGAGATTACCAGATTTAAAGAAGTTATTTCAGGTTCGCTATGATGCTAGCGGGACAGCAATTGGAGTTGTGCTAAGCCAGGAAGATAAGCCTGTAGCATTTTTCAGCGAAAAACTGAATGAAAGTCGACAAAAATATTCATCGTATGATAAGAAATTCTATGCAGTTATACAGGCATTAAAACACTGGAGGCATTACCTGTTGGGAAACGAATTCGTGTTGTTCTCAGATAATTTTGCACTACAGTATGTAATGCAACAACCCAAGTTGAACCACAAACATGCCAAATGGGTGGAGTATTTGCAGAGTTTCAATTTTGTATTGAAACATATTAGCGGGCAAGAAAATAAAGTAGCGGATGTGCTAAGTAGGAAGGCTCTACTTCTGCAGGAAAGCACTGTGCAAGTGCTAGGTTTTGAGTGCTTATGAGATTTATACCAGACTGATACAGATTTTAAGGAGGCCTATGAGGCATGCCAGAATCCCTTAGTGAGAGATAACAGTCCTTGGTTGGACTACAATCTACAGGAGAAGTCGTTGTTTAAGGGAGGACAGTTGTGCATACCTGACTGCTCGATGAGGGAGAATATTATTCGAGAGAAGCATAGCGGAGGTTTGGCCAAACATTTTGGCATGGATAAGACACTCAAGTAGCTCAAACATTTCTACTTTTGGCCAAAGGTGCAGAGAGATGTACAGTGATTTGTGGCCAGATGCAAAGTGTGCCAGTTAGCAAAGGGTCACAATCAAAACACGGGACTGTATACACCATTACCTGTTCCAGGAAGACCATGGGACTCAGTCACCTTGGACTTCACCTTAGGTCTACCTAAGACACAGTGAGGGTACGACTCGGTAATGGTACTGGTAGACAGATTCTCGAAAATGTTACATTTTATTCCTTGCAGGAAAACCAGTGATGCCACCCACGTGGCCCACTTGTTTTTCAATGATATTGTCAGGTTACATGGATTGCCTAAATCTATCCTATCAGACAGGGACGTGAAGTTCACGGGACACTTTTGGCGTACCCTGTGGAATAAAATGGATACACAGTTGAATTACAGTTCTACTTATCATCCGCAAACGAACGGACAAACAGAAGTTGTAAACAGGAGTTTAGGGAATCTACTACGAAGTCTAGTGGGAGAGAATTCACAGATGTGGGATCGAGTGCTGGTGCAAGTAGAATTCGCTTACAATGACTCACCTAACCGCAGCATAGGCTTGAGCCCTTTCCAAATCCTGTACGGCATGCATCCTTACGGAGTGCATGAACTGCGGGATCTTGGACTGCAAGAAAGGCGAAGCGTAGATGGAGAAGATTTCACTAACGCGATGAGGAATTTTCATGACCAGGTAAGAATTAAATTGTAGGACAACAACTTAAAGTACAAACAGCAAGTATATTTGAAGAGAAGGGAGGTACAATTTAATATAGGAGACGAAGTCCTCGCACATTTGCGCAAGGAACGTTTCCCTAAAGGTACGTACAATAAATTAAAGTACAAGAAGATAGGGCCCTGCAAGATCCTTGGAAGTTTTCAGCGAATGAATATGAAATCTAGTTGCCACCCGGAATAGGCATTTTGCCTATATTTAATGTAGCAGACCTATCTCCCTACACAATTGACCTAGGACAGAAGGAGGAAGAAGGAACCACGCAACCCACATGGAACACCCAGGATGATGAAGAAGCTTGGAAGAGACAGATGCCTTACGTTCAACCTCCCGAGATTTAGATCATTATTGACACTCAGGTGGCTAAATGAACTCAGCGGAAGGAATATCTACAATACCTGGTCAAGTGCAAGAACCGTCCTATTGAGGATAGTTCGTAGCTTGACGCCAGGCAGATTGAACAGACAGGTTCTTCAGTCGAGAACCTCATGGACCGGAGCCATGATTTCTTTTTGCCCCGGGAGCCTGATGCAGGAGCATCTAGCTCACCATGATCGGGTGAAGTCTCTGCTAGGTCAAGGAAGTTGAATTTACTTTTATTTAGTCTTTCTGTTGGTTAACAAGAGAGTAGGTAGGATTTCGATTATTTTATTTTATTTTATGTTAGTTAAGGGTAGTTGAATAGTTATAGTCATAGGTTGATCTGTTGTTAACAAACTGTGATTATCCTTTTATTTTAAAGGAAAAAAGACAAATGTGGTTGAACAGGAAATCTTGTCATAAAATAAATGAATGTTTAAATACCAAGTAACTGTAAGAGTCTATAACTGAAAAAAAAGGCAACTATACAGTTTTATTAACTGGAACGGGGAACCTATAAATGTAATAGGACAAATCAGAGAAAGGGTTCCATTCAATATCTCTCGCACTCAAATAAAAGTAACAACAGAGAGTTCAAAAGTTTGTCCATCTGTATGCTTACTGTAATTCTATGTTTTCTATTTAACAATTATTCGAATACACAACTAACTATGTACAGATTCTGGTAACCAAATATTGTTTTTCATTTCAGAGAAGAGACAACCAATGAATATAACAATACCAAAGAGTAGGTACGAACATAAGGGTTCGTAATCTATTAAAGCAGACGGCGGAAGTGAATCAGAGCCACGCACCGGCCAAACACTTACGGGTCGAGCGGCAGTGTTCCACATTGTATCTCGTGTGATAGCCAAAAAGCATTACAAACCAAACCATAGAGTCGTGTAACAGAAAATTATACATTGAACTTCAAATGCCTTGAAATCGTATGACAGCAGTTCCGGCCACGAAATTCCAAGAAGACATACGGCATACCATTAACCAGGTAATTCAAAACAGAAACAGTCCTACTATATTTTCTTGGAAGAATTCTTTAATGAATGTTGCATAGTCCAATACATTAAATCATTACAACAGAACTGAAAAAGTCGAAAATCGTCGCTCAAAACCTGAGCCACAAACCCTGGGTAAGGGTTTCAGTGATAACATTTTTTTTATACAGCGCAAACACACAGACTCTAAATAGAGAACCCAATATGAGGGCTTTGAAAGGAGCCGCAGCCACAAACAGAAATTTCAGTCTAAATACAGTGGAAACCAAAGTCTCGATAACCTGAGCCTTGCTCATAGAAAGCATATGACAAACCCTTTCCATTTGAAGAACAAAGGTTGAAAGACAAAGGACGGACTACCAAAAGTCATTGGGGGTATAACCTACCAGGCAGAACCAAGGCGTGAGATACCAAATCCTCCAACAACAAACCCCAACACCTGTATAGCAAGAATACACAGTTGTTAGTGGCATATTGAAATAGTAGAGTAAATAAAGAGCTGGAACGAAGCATTAAGGTCGTTAAGAGTGCTGGTAGATACCTGAGGGTTTGCGGAGAGGCCGAGACCAGTGTTCCAGTGACAGTGCTGACAAACTGAGGAGAACTAGGAGTCATCCAGGTCAGGAATTGCAGAAGGAAGTCCAAGAATTGAAGACAGGGAAGGATAGTTTACCTGTATGTACTGGAGTCATAAGAGAGCCATCATTTGAGCCTGAAAGTAGATAGAAGTTGCGTTGCAAAACCGAACAAGGAGCATCAGCGCATGAACCAATAGACAGTGGCTTGAGAGCCCACAAAAAAAAAAAAAAAAAAAAAACAGCAACCTCACACGACAGAAAGAAATCAAACACAACAGAGAACTTACCCTGCCCATTACAAGACAAATATAGTCACAGCAACGAGTCACCGGAGCACAACCAAAACCTACAACATTGTTGCCCATAGACCTTCGCGGAGAATTACAGAGGAAACCCTCGACAGGGAAATAGCAAAAGACCGAGGACACCGTCGAACAAGGGGATAACCAAAGAACTAAGCGGGGGACGCCAACCTCAAGGAGAGTACCCTTTCATTAAACACATCATTGAATTCTCATTAACTGAAATCCAAAAAATATTTGTATTACACTATATCCGCATGATATCATTCCATGTGATTAAATCAACCAAACAGACATTGAAAATCATTCCCTTTACGACGTGTGTGAAGAGTTGGGTTGATCCCATCATAAACACCAATACATTTCCAATGATGCAAGAATAACCTCAATCAAAGCTTGTATGAGAAAGTTATTCCTCTTGAAAGTTGACCTATCGAAATTGACCACCATTATTCAATAGGATTCCACATAAGCTCTTATTACTTATGGAAAATGGGCTACCCGCATGGGAAATATGAATAATAATCTAGAATGGTTGAGTTGTAAGTCATATTGAGGGTTGACTTAGCTATCGAGGTGTGTTATAATAGGACCACTATGAGGAAAACGACTTACAATCTATTCGAATGCATTTTGTTCCATAGAGGATCAGAGTGACTAAGAGTGAATAAAGATAGAGCAAACAAGAGGGTTAGTATATTGTAGCATCCCACAAGCCACGAGTCTCACTCCTTTGCACTTGCATTGATTTCCATTCAGAGAAATACAAGCCAAAGCAGGCTCACCTTCCAACTAGGTTTTCTCCTGAAAGTGTTTCCTAGGTCATATATGTTGAATAATGGTTGTCATTGATGTCAACTCAAGAAATAGGCAAAAGAAGCCTCGCTTTCAATGACAAAAATGTTGACAAATCAAGTGTAGTATGATTTAGGATGATTTCTTTGTCTTGATACTTGTGAATTTTTGTTGGCTTCTTATTAAATTTTTATGATCTTCATCAAGAAATTACCAAAATGTACAAAACATGAATATCACAAAGAGACAAAAGACACAAGAAATTAGGCTCCAAGCCAGGGAAAAACCCCACAAGGGGGAAAACCCAAATAATCTTCTCCTTATAGAATAAGATCAAATTGAGATATCCAAGACCCAAGACCAGGACTGCCACAGAGACCCATGTCAACCCTCATCCAAGCCATCTCCAACAATTCATAGCCAACAAAAGTAAATGTTGATCAAATATTTGAAATTTGGTCATCTCCTAAAATTTCAGCCCCTGAAATTTCATGCCTGCAGTAGGACAGAATCTTCCTTAAGAAAAATTGCACATGTGAACAAAACTAGGGCATAAATTAGCTCATATTATCTCTCCTTTGATTGTCCTTTCTCTCCTTTGACTTTAGTTGGTTTTCTTCTTCATCTTGCACATAAGTCGATGTGAATGAGTGAGTGAATGAATGAGGTCGAATTTCCTCATATTTATTGTTGTCCAGGAGGGTCAAATGGCTGACACACAAACCAACCTCTCCAAGGAGGGCCAACTTGGTCTTGTCGATGACATTTTGACTTTTTGACTCAAAATAAAATATTTTTTCCTTTTCTAACAACAATTCCAAATGGGAATTTGAATTAATTACATTTCTTTGACTCATAATAAATTTTATTTTTGACTCAATTGGCCCTATAAGCATGAAGAACATGCTTTGAATAACAATAAAATCATAATAATCAATATAATAAATACATTAATAGTACATTTGAATTACATTATGAATAGTAACACTAGTTACATTTCCAACTCTCCCTCTTAACTAAGGAGGTATTCATAATGATACAACATGATACTCTCAAGATGTGTGTTCTTTTTCTTTGTGGCTTCCCGACTTCTATCTTCATCACATCATAATGAGCTTCGACCTTCCTTATTTTCTGACAATCTTCATCTCGAATCCAACATGTCACCAAGTAGTTCATCAAGCACTTTATGGAGCCAAACTTCTTCATGGTTGATTACAAAACCCTTCCCATCTACTTTCTTCGTACTTCAACAAAATTTTGTTTCGCTCTCTTCCAAGAAATCATATAAGCTCCAATCATCAGTAGTATCTCTATCAGCATCAATATTGTCAACCCAATCAATATGTTCCTAATCCAATTAGAGATCCCTCTCTCTAGTTGAAGTGGGTGAACTTCTTTTTTTGTGCTACCATCTAATCGACTTCTTCTTCCTCCTTCCTAATATTCATGCATGTCCATGTTCTTCCAATTCTTCCATCTGGTGCTCAAGCTTAGATAGATCTTGTCTTGTCCTGCAACCTTTATTAAAATACTATGAAAGAAAAAATATAGCTAAAGGATAAAGATAGTAGCAATAGCAATAATCAAAGAGAGATGAATTACTTATCTTTTTAAGTGGCTTAGCTCCCTCTTAATCTTGGGCCTATTCACCAACCTTATTCCCATATCACCATGATGTCATTCTTGTCATTTTCAAGAGCTAGGTCTTCTTCTTACATCATAAGTGATTAGTTAAGGTTTAATTCTTAGGGTTTTCTTAATTAAACCCTTTCTAGGGTTTAAAAACCCTATATTCTCCATTTACCAGTTAAAAATTGAAAATTCTACGAGCATACCATAAAGTTAGTTGCAAAACCCTAGAGACATTATTGACAAGTCTTATATAGATTTCGCTTCTTGACCATAAAAACCTAGTCCTTTTATGAAAAGAAAGACTTCAAATATTATATCAATAAATTATAACATATCTACATAGATATTTTTCATAATATGATAATGACTTTCAGAAGGTCATAAGATCATTAACCTTTTCCTCATGTGAGTTCACCATGATCTAGAAAGCTTAGCATTATATGCACAATATTTTGCAAGACAATTTCTGAAATGAGAAAGAATGATACATGCCTATTTTTACCTCACCTTATCTCTTCTTGCAAATATCAAAACCTTTGACTTATCCTCAGTTGTCATGTACCAACTTTCTCCAAAAATGGTGCCTTAATCCTTCAACCATTGCATGAACCATAGAATTTTTGTCAGGTTGCTTACTTTGTCTTAGTTCCTTTTAATATTCATAGACAGGTTGACTTTATTAACGTAAATCATCCTTCTTTTATGTATAATAGAGTAGCATAGCAACTTCACATACTAGTACCACTGAAATGAGCTTCATGTGCCTTCAGATGTCTAATCATAGTTCTTTAATACAGTTTGCAAAACCACAGAGATGGTCCTTTATAGTTTCTATCCCTTTCACTTTATATCATTGACAAGATATCATAGGTATGTTCTTTATAAGTGTTCCTTAGGTCCTCGTATACAGTTCCTAGGAGTTCGCATTCTTCATTATTTTGAATGCTTCAGAGAAATGTTGCCATAGAGAATTTTTGTAAACTTCAATGTTGTAGTAGGTGTTGTTATTTGGTGTCATCATGGATGTTTGTGTTATAAAACTAGCTCAAGAAAAGATAGAAAAGATAGATCAACGCCTTAGAATTCAGCCTCTTCGAGGGGGCAACCTCCTTTACATTACATAAATGAACAATTCTTGGATGATTCAAATGACAAAGCCTCCTTTCTATATATAGGAGTCTA
>APFE030860167.1:143605-191369 GCA_000404065.3 Pinus taeda | reverse complement strand
GCGGTAGCCCTCTGTGTCCTCTTTCCAATGCCACAAGTCTGACCCCAATTGGATTTTCTAATGAAGGGTTATGCCAAATCTCCCACATTGACCTGATTATAGACTAATTCAGTAGAGCGAAATTGTACGACGTGCGAAGTGTCCCTATTTTGACCTTTGGCCCTGAAAAATATATACAAAACACTACAGTCCGTCCTCTTTCTGTACCTTCTTACGGAATTTCAATCTGATGCTCAGAGAGAAAGTTATGACGATTTTCCCCAGGTCACCTGTTTTGAATGTAATTCAAGATTCTGCAAAAGGACCAACTTCCTCAGTTCATATCTCCGAAAATATAGTGAAAAAGCTCTGAAATTCGGATCTGAGATTCAGTACGATGTCTTCTCAAATGGGTTTTTTTTTTAGCTTCTGAAACATTGCAAAAAAAAAGGTATAGTGACAATTCCACGATGACCTGTTTGGAGCAGCGAAACCCTAGAACCCAAAGCTCTGATACCAAATGTTATTAAACCAGCTCAAGAAAATATAGAAAAGATATATTAAAGCCTTAGAATTCAACCTCTTTGAGGGGGAAACCTCCTTTACATTACATAAATGAACAATTCTTGGATGATTCAAATGATAAAACCTCCTTTCTATATATAGGAGTCTAAGGAGTCCAATATAACCCAGCCGACCTAACAATAATAATATAAAGCCACAAAAATAACAATAGAGGGATTCTATGGGGCACAGTAATCACAATATGGGGACAATAGGGGAAAAACAATATTAATAAGGGGTATAACTACAATAGTAATGGGGTAATCACTAGTATTATAGGGACCCAACAGTTTGTTCCTGTAGCTCACATTAAATATTAATCTCCTTGTAACTCGCATAATTAAAGATAATGTTTCTCTTGTAACTTGCATCAATCTAGAAATAACAGACTTCCTCATACAAATTCTATCCTTCTGAAATTTAACATTGTTCTTCATACTTGTTGCTTGCCTCGACGAATTGTTAATTGCTTCATAAATGCTTTAGTGACTGTTAATAATATTTGTTCATAACCGAATGGATACCTTTTCAAAGGGATAAAACTAGAAATTTGGATGCATGGCTCTGATCCTTTGTTTTAGATATGGAATTCTTTTGTTATAAAACTTACATGCACAGAGAAACTTTGTATGCCACAGATATTATGTCACAGTGTCAGAAAATTATGTTTACCATAGTGCTACGTAAGGTTCAAATGCTAGAAGATTTGGACTTATCATAGGTTCAAATCTGTCATTTATACTTATTTTCTTTATCACACTCGAGAATTCTTGATATAGATTATTTAAAATATTTTCCCAAAATTAGATGCTTAAGAAGATTTGAATACCACATGAAATCACTATTAAGAATTTGATTGTTCCTTATTATTTTCTTCATACAAATTTATACTTCAGTATTATTTTCTTCTTCATATCCTTGTAGCTTTGTCTTCTTCAAAATGGTAAGTAATTTGTTTTCTACATTCAACCTCTAAGAACGAGTAGCCTGGACTTCAATTTCAGATCAGATGTAATTGTGTTGATGCGCTTCAACCATAAGCTAGTGAATGATTCTCCACAAGATTTCAAAAAGGATAAAACTTGCATCTACATTAGTTAAGGAGTTTGGATATTTGACTAGCAATCCAAATGTCAAATATTCCTTCCATTAATAGCCCAAAAAATTGTATCGCAACTTTGTTAATAGTTCTGGTCATATCACTGTCCTTAGATATGACACTCACCATGATAAAATGCCTTTTATTTCATAGTAGAAACAGATCCATAGTAAAATTAGAATTATGATGCTTAGTTGTGATAGACAAGTGCTCCCACAGTAAGCTTAGTTGCCACATAAGAATGTCAGATATTCGTACTATTCTTGGTCTTCCTTCATATGGTATTCTTCAAGTCATTCTTCACTAGGTTTAGATACCACTCTACAAGATTCTACAAAGATAAACTTAATACTTGGATTTTTCACAGTGATTTGGATGTCCTTTTATCTTCTTTGCACACCAGACTTGATCTTAATTAGAGCTTCTTTAAATGTGCTCATGTCTTCACCATAGCTCTGATACCATGTTGATAAATCAAGTGTAGTAGGATCTAGGATGATTTCTCTATTTTGATAATCACTTGTGAATGTTTGTTTGCTTCTTACTAAATTTTATACTCTCTTCATCAAGAAATTACAAAAATGTACAAAACATGAAGAACACAAAGAGACAAAGGAGACAAGAAATTAGACTCTAAGCCAGGGAAAAACCCCACAAGGCAGAAAACCTGAACACTCATCTTCTTATAGAATCAGATCACAGTGAGATATCCAAGACCAAGGACAAATATTGCCACAAAGACCCAAGTCAACCCTCCTCCAAGGCATCGCCAATAAGTCATAGTCAACATAAGTAAACACTAGTCAAATCTCTGAAATTTGGTCATCTCCTGAAATTTCAAGCCTACAGTAGCACATAATCTACCTCAGGAAAACTCGTATGTATGAACAAAACTAGGGTAGAAATAATATTTTCTCTCTCCTTTGACTTTGGTTGGTTTTCTTCTTCATCTTGCACAAAAATCAATGTCAATGAGTGAGTGAATAATTGAGGTCAAACTGCCTTGTATTTATCATTGTCCAGGAGGGTTGAATGGCTACCACATAGGCCAACTTGTCCAAGGAGGGCCAACTTGGTCTTGTGGATGACATTTTGACTTTTTGACTCAAAATAAAATATTTTTTCATTATCTTACAACAAGTCCAAATGGGACTTTGACTCAATTACATTTCTTTGACTCATAATAAATTTGGTTTTTGACTCAATTGACCCTATAAGCATGAAGAACATGCTTTGATTAAAAATAAAATAATGATAATGAATATAATAATACATGAATAGTACATTGGAATTGCATTATGAAGATTGACACTAGTTACATTTCCAACAAAGAATGACAAGGAATATCAAGGCTTTTGGGCTTAGGGTCACCTTCATTTGATGATCCTCATCATGTCGATTCCAACGGTATGTGGTACGCTTCATAACTCCTCACAATTGAGGAAATATCCCTGATTATAGATTGAATCCCCATTTGATGGTCAAGAAGAACTAAAGGAGATGATACAAGCATGATTTTTCTATTCAAGAAAATTAAATTAACTTGGTATTATCCTTTTTCTAGTCAAAAATCCAAAAAGGGGGATTTTACCAAGGGAAAATAGCCAAAAAAATAAATTATGTTCGTAAGTGGTTTTTGGCTCTAGAACATAATTTTGAAATTCAAAATTAGACTTGGTTTTCCCTCTAAGAGATTAGGTCAGCCCGCTCTTTAAGTCACCCACTTGAACACTATAAATGAAGGATGAATTCTCCATAAGAGGTATAAAATCAACTCATTATCTATGACTGATCTTTGCATCCTTGTGTAGTCATGCATATTTGAGGTTAAGGTTGAATTATAAAGAGTTTTTGGGGTTATTTTTCTTCTTGGTAATGGTTTCTTGTTGGGTTTTTCATTGAGGCTATTAGCACCTATTCTGAGGCAGATATGTCCAACTGAGGCCATGTCATTAGAGAAATTTTGAGGTTAAAAAAGGGCCTCAAAACAAAAATGTACAACAAAAATCAACTTTATAAGAACCAATAGGATTCAATATGATGGTATCAACCATGGGGGATGATTCACCATTTTAGAAGTGAAAAGGTAAAAAACTAAAAAAAAAATAAAAACTATTTTTTCAACTCGTATTTTCAACTTATTTCCCTATGCTTTTACTCAAATTTCGAGTGGGAGAAATTGATGGATGTATAATTTAATTTTGCATCCACGGAGACTCATGTTACATACTTTCAATGGACCCTACTAAAAGACAAATGTGAAATACATGAAAAAACATGATTGCAATCACGTTTTTTCAAGTATTTCACATTTCGGTGTAGTAGGGTTCGTCAAAAGTATGCAACATGGGTACCCCTTGGATGCAAAATTAAATTTTTCATCCAATTAGTGCTCCCGCTCAAAATTTGAGTAAAATCGTAGGGAGATAAGTTGAAAATACGAGTTCAAAAAGTAGTTTTTTCATTTTTGCCTCCAAAACTTGATGAGGTAATCTAATCTTGTTTTATTATTTCCATTATTAATTTTTCACTATTTTATTTCCACAAATATTTTTTCTTGTGTTTGGTTGGGTTTCATTGAAATTTATGAGGCAAGCCTTAGAGGTTGAAATTCATTCCTCTTTAAGGCTAATTTCTTTTTGCAAAATTGCAGGTCCTGAGGCCCCCAAACTTGGCCCTAACCGGAGGACACATTCAACCTTATTATTTTTGTGATCCATTGCATGCAATTTCATCATGTTATGGAAATTATCTTGAGAACAAATTGAGGTAATTTTGTCGATTCTTGAAGGCATCTTCGTTGGTCCTTTTTGGCATTGAAGTTTTGCTCCTGAGAACATGCATTTCGATGGTCAATTTATAAAGGATTTGTGGAATGTTGGTTGACGTTGGTTGAGAAAAAATTGAAATAATCACTAAGACATATGAACCCCAATATGCATCTATTTTGTGACTTTCTGAGCCATTCATCTGAGCTTCTCTGAGGCATTTTCTTCTCTAGGCAAGAGACCTCCTTCTTAATGACAGAATCTTATACAAGGAAGTAAGCGTTTCGGTAAGACTTGTCTGGCACATTTTTATTAGTGTTATGGTAGATCTGGATTGTGTAAGGAGATACATCATTGTGTTGTATTACAGTGGCATGAGTTATACACATAATTGAAATATATTAAACCTGACTTGAACCCTCTCCCAGCGATTGATATGTGGAAATCTGAGATACATCTTTTGGGGTGCTTGGTATATAAAAGCATCAATGTGTTTTCAATTGATCAAGTCTATCAAAAAATCAAGGACATGCATCATTCCAAGGTTTACCTAACAAGAGTGACCAAATTCAAGCAATTTTGAGTGAAAGGGGGCAATATCCTATCAACCATTAATGGAAAAGTATTGGCTACGGGATAAGCATAGATAAAGTAGCAGAGGAGGACAACTTCAATTAGACCATTGGAAATCAATGGCACACTTGACAACAACAAAATTGTGATCGTTCAAAGGCACTTTCAAATATAACAAGGCATTCTCTACTTCACCACTTGAGGTATGGTTTTATTGAAATATGTTATTTTGATAGTATACAAGAAACAATTCTACAATAGTTGTTGTGGTTGAGATTTGAAGTTGGCACATCTGAATATATATATATATATATATAATATATATATATATTATATATATATATATAATATTTAATATATCAAACAATAAAGAAGCTTCATTGAGTATCTTGTAAGTGGGTCATTATCCCTAACATGGGATCCCACAAATAGTTTCTCTATTTTTATATATTTTCAAGGTGGTTAGGCAATGCAAGGTAGGAGAGTGAAGTCTCCTTCAGGTTGTAGCCTAAAAATACTTCAGGGTGGCAAGGTGTTGATAGGGCAAGTTGAAGCTAACAAGATGTTGGAGCATCCTATTCACTGTAGCTGTTAAATCCATGGCATTGGAGCGTCCTTTCAGTCGAAGTTGGTAAATGCAAGGTGCAGGAGCATTCTTTTAGGAGTTGGAGCTACCTGGTAAACTTGAATATTTTTCTATATTACTAGGGAGTCGAGGTTCCCTTTTAGTTGAAGCTGAAGAATTTTTGTACTCACAAATATTATAAAAGTGTTTAGTGGTTTTTCTCATGGAAGGGGTTTTTCTCATGATATATATATATATATATATATAATTTGGATGTTGAATTTAAGCTCTGCCCCACTAATTTTTCTTTTTGGTTGTCTAAAATGGATTGTATATGAGTGGATTTCTAAAGCATAATAAATTTGAAAAAGTGGTATTAAAGTTTAGTAATATTTAGTGGAATGTTTAGTCTATCTTGTAAATTGATAATTTTCATCAGATGGATATATAACTTTTATTTTATATACATTAGCTTAGATATGTGACATAGGTGTGTAGTGGGGGGTATGTGTGTAGAGGGGGGCATAGAGGGTTTCATTGTTGAATTTAAACTCTACCACATTGATCCTTTTTCTAGTTTTTAAAATGGATTTTAGAGAAGTGAATAGCTAAAGCATGGTAAATTTGAAAAAATGTGATCAAAATTTAATTGTTACACGGGCGTGTGTGTGTGTATAGAGAACGCGGGGGGGTGTTGAACGTTGAATTTAAACTCTGCCACATTACTCTGCTACATTGATCTGTTTTTCCAATTTTTTAAAATGGATTTTAGAGAAATGAATTGCTGAAACATAATAAATTTGAAAATGTACAATCAAAATTTAATTGTTACATAAGTGTGTATGTGTGTGTGAGAGTAGAGAACGTGGAGAAACGATTGAATGTTAAATTTAAACTCTGTCACATTAATCCCTCTTTTTAGTTTATTAAAATGAATGGTAAAAAAATGAATAGTTAAAACCTAATAAATTTAAAAATATGATTAAAATTTAATAACAGCTAATAAAATGCTCAAGTTATTCTTAAATTCATAACTTTTATTATTTTTATAAAGTTATATATATATATATAATAGTATATATAATATATAATATAATTATAATATATTTAAGACATTCCTTACAACAAATTTTATTTGATAATATGAAAATTCATTATATAGATATATATAATGGCGCTTATGTTAAGTCCCAGTATCACTATGTATTATTTTTTAAGAGAATGTTATATTTAAGTTAATAATTAAAAAGATATTTTATTTATTTTTTGTTTTTATTTCACACTATTTTATTTTATATAAATCTCCTTCTATATATATTTATTCAAGGTAATTAATTTCAAAAAAATCTCAACGTCTTTACAAAGGTCTTTACTCCAACATATAAATAAGATAAAAAGTGAGTGACACCAAATATTGAGACAAATCATTTATACTAGAAATTATAATAAAACGGAAAATTTCATCTATGAAAATAACATTTTGAATATTCAAAGGAATAGTAAGTATCTATGGGTTTAAGCTCATTGCACTTTAATATCGTTATTTTTAATATTTGTTCTATGTTATCACATTTTCTAAACACTCTTTTTTTATATGGTAGGAAAATTTATCATAATTTAGTTTTCAAACTAGCAGTGAGGACAACCACCTTTGGTTGCACTCCGTGCATGAAGTTGACTCGTTATAGTTATTCAAGGAAAACCATGCCACCTCGAATAACTCGTTGGTGGTCCGTAAGGGGGCAGACTTTCACTCCTGCTAGATGCCTTTGGGTTTTATGTCGTTGACCTGTTTCCTTATGTCCAAGGAAAACGAGCTCTTAACCAAGCAAAAGCAGTTTTAGAAACACTATTACAATATCATCTATTTTTTGAATTATTTTTAATTTTTTTAATTTTAGAGTGTTTAACATTAATTTAGAATTATTTAAACATTTCCTAATATAAGTATATTAGATGCGAGTCGGGTTTATATAGGTTTAGGGATTTCTAAATAATAGAGATGGATGAAGAGCATGTTGATTATTTGAAACACTTCTAGAAGGATGGAATATTTTCTTTATATAGTCTTTGTTTTAAGGTTTTGGAGGAACATAATCTTCTGAGAATTGATTGGGGCTTAGAGAGATTGGATATAAGCCTTCCACTTTCCACAAGCATAAGGTTGTATTTCTGACGATGGAAGGAAAGTGATCAAGTATGTATTTGAAAGTATTAAAAATATTGATATGAGCTCCTTAAAGTCACAATTTGAAGGGACGTGTGAAAAGAGTGACAACAAGGTAAATTTTAATGTTTCCTTGAACTTGGAGAACATCCCATCATCTTCCTTGAGGAATGGTCATAGAGAAGAGTTTGAATTGTGTTCCTTGTTGCAAAAGGATGGGCTATTGTTAGATTGTGTTAACTACTTATGTAGGTTATTGAAGGGAACCTCAAACCTAATTTGTTCCAGTTAAGTGAACTAAAAGGATGAAGTGTATTCAAGGATACTCCTCAAGCAATTCAAGACTTAGAACACATGGAAGGTGATTTGAAGTGAAAGGAGAATTATTATGAATCTATGGAAGCATGAAAGGAAATGTGTTACATAAATGAAGCAGAAGATTAGACTAATATTTAGCTAGAATATCAGGAAGCATTAAGTAATGGAAATGGTTAATAGAGCCTTAATGGGTCTTTTTTTTTTACTATACAGGTCGAAGAATAATTTAAAGGTATTAATTACTGAAGTTTGGAGGTCACAACTAGGTTATCTCACAAAATTTCACTTACTAGTAAGAAGTTGGCTTGTTTATATTTAGGGGAGACGAGGATGGCTATGAAGGTGCTAGATAGGCATTGGTTGTGGCTCATACTCATTTATCTTTGAAGAAATGGGGTCCTTGTTTTGAGCCATGCAAAAGAAATCCTCTCTACAACTGATCTGGATGAAGCTACCAGAGTTGATGTGTTCAAAGCTATTGAACATAGTGTAGGCACCTTATTGGAAGGAAATAATAACTTCCAACAATCTAACTCATGTACGATAGTAAATATTCTTATCAAGTTGAATGAAGGATTGGTAGAATAGATTGACATTCAAGTCGAGAAGACACACTATTTTCAAGTCATATACTATGTGGGGACCCCTTCCCAATGTTCCCATCATCACACTTAATGATTTTGTGCTTTAGTTAATGATTGTAGCTTTGGTTAATGATTGCACCCTCAAATTCATTGAGAAGGTTTGGAGGTAGAAAGACATTGTACCTTAGTGCCCAATGAAGGAAGTGGTACCTCTTTTGTTGAAGGAAGGAGAAAAACTATCTAAATGGAACACTTTTGAGAAGGTTTCATGGTTGAGGAAGACCTTAGAGATGCCAAAAAACTTGGAGAATGATGTCTCAAGGCTAGTGTAGGGATTGGAAGAAGTGTTATAAGCATAGGATGCCAGTGAAACTCGATATGGGTTGATAAAGAATAATATGCCAAACTTGATGGGAACAAGGATGGAGGTTACATTGAAAGTAATACTTCTCACTATTTTAGGTAAGGAAATAAATTTTCCCACAAACTCTATGATTTCTAAAAAGGAAACCCAATGCCTAAATGTTTCTCTCTGGCTAAATTTGGGTGCTTATAATGGGTCGTCTACAATGGTGGCTAAAAAAGGGAAAATATTTAAGAGGGAGATCTATATTTCTAACCATGGTAAAGAGAAATCCAAAAGGTTGGTAGATGTAGAAAGGGTTACAAAGAAACATGTGTTAAATAAGGTGTGGGAAAGAGGACGTTTTAGATCCACTACAATTCTTATCCAAAGAGGGATAAAAAATTTCAAACAAACTTGGTATCAATTGAGATCCAAGGGCATCGTTATGGCTTTAACAAAAGTAGTAACTAAAGGTGTCTTAAATTTGGAAGGGCCCAAGGATGGTACAATGACTCAGAGGGGAATAACATCACACATATCCATAGCCAAAAATAAAGACGAGGGAAACTCATAATGGAAACAAAAGACTCTAGAAGGGGCCCTTAATGCAGGCCATCGCTTGGGAAAGTTTTTCCATGATCATTATGTCATTTAATGTTAGGAGTTTGAGCAACCCCTTGAAAAATCTTATCCTAAAAGCGTCATTGGGTCTTCAAAAGTCTAATGTTGTTCTATCACAAGAAACCATGGTGGAAAGTGCCAATATCATTGCATAAATGTCTAAATTCACGAAGTATTATGATTTTATATGTGTTTATTATGTATGTAGGTCAAGAGGTTTGCTAACCCTAGGAAGAGAACTATAAGACCAACTAATTTTGTGATCCTCAACTTCTTTTTGAGTGAAACTCATCTCTTTGGTGCTAACTGAATATTTTTATGTTGTCAATATTTATCATCCATATAAGAAAAGGGTTGAGTACCAAGAGGATTTGTTAGAACATGATTTGTTTAGGAGGATGAATGTAATTATATGTGGGGACTTACATTTACTATAAGTAGAGCTAAAATTTGAGGGAGCACTATAAGAGCACATTAGGGAAATTTTGAGGCCTAAAATGGGCCTCCTAAGTAATATTATAAAATATTAGTAGAAATAATTAAATAAGATTAGATTACCTCATTAGGGAAAAAAGAAAAAACTATTTTTTCAATTCATATTTTCAACTTATATCCCTATGATTTTACACAAATTTCGAGCAGGAGCACACGTTGGATGCGGAAAATAATTTTGCATCAAAGGAGTACCCATGTTGCATACTTTCAATGGACCCTACTACAAGAAAAATGTGAAATACATGAAAAAACATGATTGCAATAAATTTTTTCATGAATTTCACATTTTTCATGTAGAGGGTCCATCAAAAGTAAACAACATGGACC
Source organism: Pinus taeda (assembly GCA_000404065.3). NCBI lineage: Eukaryota > Viridiplantae > Streptophyta > Pinopsida > Pinales > Pinaceae > Pinus > Pinus taeda. The sequence goes on along the minus strand of APFE030860167.1, from coordinate 180,963 downwards.
CTCCTTGGATGCATAATTAAATTCCACGTCCAAACAGTTCTCCCACTCAAAATTTGAGTAAAATCATAGGTAGATAAGTTAAAAATATGAGTTGAAAAAAAAATTAACTTTTTACTCCAAAAATGATGAATCATCCCTTATGGTTAACATCATCATATTGAATCCTATTGTTTCTTATAAATTTGATTTTTGTTGTACATTTTTGTTTTGAGACCCATTTTTTACCTCAAAATTTCTCTAATGAGCACCTTGGAAAATCTTTTTTTCTAAGAGGTCTATTTGGATGGAACCTATTAAACTAATTCCTACTTGGAGGAACTTGTGAATAAATGATGCCAAGATTATAAAGAGGCTATACAAACCCTTGATTTCTCAATTCCTTATGAATAATCAATTGAGAGCTAGATCATGGGTGGAGGTAGTTGGAGAATTAGATGATTTTCTAGTGCTTCTTAAATTTGCAAAGGAGGATTATAAGCCTCCTTGAGGAACTCTACTAGTATCCAACTAACTACTAATCTCAGGGTAGTGAAACATACCCTACTCCTAGGCGCATGCTAAACATACAAAAGACGAGCAAGGTCCAACTTCAATTAAATATGAAATTTATGAAAGAGAGAAGAATGCATTAACAAGGACTTCAAGGAAAAACTAAGGGCATGTTGTGGTACCCAACAATCCCCTATTATTTATAGATAGAACATTTAAGTAATGGGGACCCTTTTAATATTTTTTTAGATTTATATTCAAAAAAATTCCAAAAACCCCAAAAGATGTCATGTTCTGATATCTTTCAGATTTAAGTCCTAGTTGAGTAGCTTAGTTTTACTTTTTAAATAAAATCATGCATCACAAAGCGATTAGAAGTCATGATAATATCCTTATAAAACGTTGTGATGAGAGATATCATTTGCAAATAAATCTTCTCTTAATAAAACGAAGAAAACAAAGAAAAAATGTATTCCCACACATAAAGCTTCATTGGACCTACCACAAAGACGCGTCATTATCGCAAATCGCAAATCAGCAGTCACACATCCTTACTCGGTCTTGATTAGCCCATCCATCTCTATGTTGTGATTGTGATATAAAAGAAACATTACCTGATCTCTTATGCATGTATGTGATATTGCATATCGCAAATCGCACATCGCAGATTGCAGCATCACTTCAAACGAAATACTTCCAAAGAAAATTTGCGATGCGAAATTTCTCACTAAGCTCCACTTAATGAGGATCTGTGTGAACTTAGATTTTCATTAAATTTCAAATCTTACGGTTTTAATGTTCCTCAGTTAACGAAATTGATTTAATTGGCAAGTTGCTATTTGAAACGTATGTATTTTTCTTGCGTGTCCTTTCGTCCTTGGAGATCTAAAAAATTCCTCTATGTTTCCTTTTTGCAGGCTAGTACTAATAAACAACATTCTACTAAATTCTCCAAAGCAGGAAAGAAAGGAAAAGGATCGTCTGTTAAAACAAAAGTAACTCAATTCAAACCAGAAGCAACATAGATGGCTTTGTTATTCACAGACACCACATGCACGCAGGACTCAGGTACTTCTTCTTGGGAGTCAATGTACAATATATTTGAAGAAGAAAACCCCAGAGTAGTAGCGGTTAAGCAAGCAACAGCTAACGCCTCATCATCATCTGAGGCTAACTTCTCTGATGTTGCCAATTCCTTTCTCCACTGAATTTTTGTGTTGCTTAGAATCTTACCTTATGCAGATATGATTAATTGGATGATCAATAATGTGAATAATGAAGATAGGATGTTCTTGATGTCAAGGAAAATGATGGTAAGATCCTTCAAAGTTACAGATTTGAAGAGGATGTATCATTTTCCAGACCCTTAGAATATTTACGACAAGAAATTTCTCAAAAAAATTGCAGAGAAGAATGAATTAGAATCAGAGCCTCATTAGATAATGGAGGAAAGACCCAAGCAAGCACAAATGCGATAGTAAGGGTAGGTATTCTTTAGCTTCTCTTGTCGGTTCATTTTGTTTTGTTGTTGTTATGATATGTAGATTGTTCGGTTCTCTGAACACACAAAAATTTACAGTTGAATGGGTTCCCTTGATTCAAGTTGCTTCTAATTTTAAAGTAATGGATTGGGCTACTATCTTGTCCAACAATATTGCATCCAAAATCTTAGAATATAGGCAAAAGCACAGTTTCTCAGAAAGAATCGTGTCATCTTTTTATATGAGTGCCTATATTATGGATGCCATTTGTTTCTCTTTTGGTTTTCCTTCAATGGGATGGAAACAAACACTCGAAGACCCTACACCAATTCACTTATATCATGATATCCTATGGGAATTTAAGTACCAACCTCATTTTTACAGATTTTGCAATAAGGTAATCTTGCCTTTGTACAAAGCCACTTTTAATGGAAATGCCCCCAGGTTGTCTCAAGAAGCCATGACATACTTCATTTCTATTGGCAGTTGGTTTACTGAAGAAAATTTCACTTATGTCAGAGTATTTGGGAGTCTTGCGGCCCCACATATTCTTCCTATTTATGTTCCCGATAAGCTTTTGGCCCAGGAAGTTGCCTATCAGACCATAGCTCATGGTATAACTAAAGTCTTGAAAGACTCCAAAAAGGTTATTTGGCCACAATTTCCTGTTCAATGTGGAGTCTATGCTCTTGAAAATTACAATCATGTTGTCCTAGAAATCAAACAAATCGAAGGCATGCAATTCCCCACTATTCCTCCTAGACAGTACGACCCCAAAAAGGTCATTCATGATTTCACTACTCAGGTTAAAATAAGGCCATTTGTTCATGAACCAGATGATTTTTTTGAGACATGTGAGTCATATAGACAATTGGAACATTTAGCACAAATTCGACTGGGCCCCGAGGATTTTGTCTTATTCCAAGAGTACATAAATAAAAGGCTACAAAAACTGCCTTCTGAATACCTAATCGCTTTACAGCGAGAATTTCCTACAGGAAAATCTTTGTCGTCATCACTAGCACTCCCAGAGAAACAAATAGAAGAGCTCTTGTCTACTAGTGAGCTCAATAAATTCTGGGATCAATTCAACAAAGAACTAGATAGCACACGGGAGAAGGAAGGGAAAGATTCAGCTTCAATGGAGATAAATAAGACTCCTGTAGCCAGTAAGACAAAGTCTCATGTAAATGAGTCATCAAGTCAAATAATGGATAAAGAATTTATCCCGGCGGTCCCCAGCTCCAAGATTGTCCTCAGAGTAGAAGAGATTCTGCCTCTTCATATATCTTTTTAGTCTTGAACATCGTGTTGTTGCAAGTTGATAGAAGAAGAAAAGAAGAATGGAACATTCTCAAGAACTTCTTCTTGGAAGCATTCCATTAGATGTGGTATGGAAAGACTATAAAGTTAATTCATCTGATGATTTAGCTAAGATTTCAAAATATGCAAGAGCCTATGCTACAGCCACCATTTTCAAAGCTATTAAAGTTCAACAACTGGTTAAAGAAAAAGATGAAAAAATATTGCAATTAGAACAAACGGTACTTAATTCAAGACATGATATGATGCAGGAATGGCAACTCAATTTGTCAAAATTGTAAATTGAGTTTGATCAATTGAAAGTTCAAAACGATGATGATATTCAAAGCCGAAATGCACGGATTGACCAACTTCAACTTAAAATAACTCAGATACAAAAGGACACTAATATTGAAGGATTCAAAAACGAAGCTGGAGAGATCAATTCTCTCCTCGCACAATAGCAAGTGAACTTCTGTAAGAATTTAAAGATCATCAATGACCTCTGCAAAAACAGTGACTCGTTGACTTATCAAATATCTGAATTGAGAACATACTATGAAGATATCAACAACAAGATTTCTGATTTCATCACTTGTTAGGATAGTTCAGATGGAATAAAAGCAAATATTCCCAAAATACAAGAATCATACAAAGATATTCTTTTGAGAGATTGGGATATTAGAATAAAGCAGGCTAAAAAAGCAATTTACAGAGCAAGAGACCTAGGAGGCCAAATTACCAAAATTGTTAGAGAAAGTCTAACATATGCTAATCTTATTACTGAGTGCCCAGGAGAATTCTTTCCAGATACTCAAACACTCATAGAGTATTGGCATAACAAATCAAAGGAAAAATAAGATAGCATTAAGAAATTATCTAAGTTAAATATTGAATATCATCAATTGCTTTTGGTAAAGCCCTATGGACAATGGTTAGTTCTTCGCAACCTTGTTAATGCAACTGAATATATGCTCCCACCTCTTTCAGATGCCTTGTTTGTAGGACAGATGCGGATTAGGCTAGCTCATCCCCTAGAATTGAAGCCAGTGGAAGCTATTTATAGTTTACGAGAGAAAATGGGAGAGTAATCAACTTCCCATATTTAGTTTCTTGTTAAAATGGAAGCTATTTTTATCTTTTTGTTTCTTATTCCGAGGAATGTTTGTTTCAACCTCCTCAACAAAATATGCATTTTTTATTTTAATAGTATGAATTTTTATTTATAAATACCCTCTCATGTTTTTAGAGGAGGGGTTCAAAATTTTTGTAAGAAGACTCAAGGAACTTGCACTTCCACATTTCTTTGATAATTTTAATAGAAAGGTTGGGCCATAGACTATCTTCTTCCATAAGTGCATCATTGATATATGTGGTACTATTATCTTCTATTAATTCTATGTTTTATGTTTAAAAGTCAGTCAAGTTTTATATCTATTTATTATATACATTATCACAACACAATTAAGCATTGTTTCACTATTGAAAAGTGTATTGATTGTTATCTTTAGTTGTATGTATGAAATGGTATAATTTTTATGCAATATGTGCTTAATAATTAAATTGATTAACTATTTAATCAATTTAATTATCTTTAATTTTTTTTATTTTTTTCAACTCTTTTAAATGTTTGATGATCTATATTGTCGTTCATTTATAAAGAAATATTTATGAAGTCGCATGTACAAAGTTAGTTATATCCCGAGAATTAGATAGATAGATATAGATTTATTTATTTGCATTCATATTTACTCTTTCAAATAGTTTTCATCCCATCTATATCACATCCCAAACTCCGTTATATATTTGAAAGGGAAATTGGTCCCTATATCCCCAGTCGGAACCGTTATTCCAAACGGAAAAGGAATGGTATTCAAGTTCCCGAGCGGGTGGTTTCTCCGATGTTGAAGCAAGGACATTCCGAGCCTTCAACATTTTTGGCGCTAGAAGGAGGGCCCCGACTATGAATGGCAAAAATAGCTAAACCTAAATCTAAAGGCCATTCAAAGAGTCACTCCCCCTCAAGATCACCTCCAACTTCTAGATCTTCATCTAGAACTCCTACTTCTAGATCAGAAGTTGAACAAACATCTACAAAAATCTCCTAGAACATTACCCCAATCTTCTGATCCACCTTCTTCTCATTAGGTACTAGAGGTTGAAACCTTAATTAAAAAATTGGAGAGTATTTCTATTTCTAGAGAAAAACCTCAATGATTAGAATTATCTGAAGGTAGTGTATCTTCATCTTTTCAATCTACTAGGATTTTAATTCATTCTTAGAGCAAAAAACTTGGGGTTACTTCATTCGAGTTTCCTCTTCCTTCTTTCCGAAAGAAGACTAAGAAATTTGAATCGCAAACATCCACTAGTGAGATTTTGTCAAATTCACCTCCACAAACACCTTTATTTCATACATTTCCTCCAATCAATCCTCTTGTTCATACCCATTCTTCTCATAGTAATGGTTCCAGTTCATCTAGCACTAATACACAGTCTACCTCTTCTTCCACACAATCACCTTCTACATCCACCTTTACCCAAAGTCGAATAATCGTTGAAAGACAACCTCCAGTCAGACCATGGGTCAATCCTAGAGTTGTGCAAATGTTGACACCTCTTCATGCTCTAACTAAACATCCTTAAAGATGCTACCAAAATTTAATCATGACGATGGACTTCCTGTTGAAGAACATCTTCACAATTATATGTTAGCCATTAATCTAAATGGAGTTGTTGAAGAGGATTGTGTAGTAAGATTATTTCCATACACTTTTGAAGGATCTACAGGATCATGGTATTTTTCATTACCAACGGGGTCCATTACTAGTTGGGATATATTTGAAGAGAAATTCTTAACTAAGTTTGGTGATGATCGCACTACTGTCACTTTGATTAATGATCTCTCCAATCTTAAAGCAAGTCCCAATGAAAAAATCAAGGATTTTAATTCTAGATTTAATAAACTCTTCAATAAAATACCAAATACATCCAAACCTAGTATTGATGTACAAAATGAGTGGTATATATTTGCCTTACCTTCAAATGTTGCAATTTTTGTTGATAGGGCTAATAAAACGACTCTAGTAGAAAACATGAAAGAAGCATTAGCAGTTGAGAAAAGAATACTTGCTTTAGAAGAAAAAAACTGCACAAGATGAAAGAAAAGCCAAAAAGGTTACATTTAAGGATGACCCAAAGAAGAAAACTCCAAAATATCCTTTTTATCTTGAAGGACTAAAGAAAGTCCTCAAAACTACGTCTAACGAGATGGTTGAGATTAAAAAAAGGAACTCAAACTTCAACCTCCCAACCCCTCAATATCATATCAAACGTAGAATCAGATGAAGATGACAATGAAGAAGAAATAAATATGCCTGTTGAGGATTCTCAAGATGAAAAATTTGTATAATTTCATAGGCTTTGGGATTTTATCCTCCCCACTTCTGACAATGAAGACAAACACGAAGCCTTACCTGTAAGTACAAGAAGTAAAGGATCCCCTGATTCTCCTCAAACAATCCTTAAACAAAAGGCTTCTATTCCTTCCACTAAAGACAAGAACAACAACAAAATAACCCCTTCTTCTTCTAATCCTTTATCCACATCAAAAACATTGGTTGTCTCTAATAACATTGAATATAATATAGTGGAAGATATGAAAAAAGTTAAGGCTAACATTTCTTTATATGAAGTTTCAAAATTAAAACAACATCGGAAGTATCTTCTTAATGAATTGAATGCATCTCCTTTACCAGTTGTTGTCGCATCTAAAGTTGCACAAGGAATAGGTAAGCCTCCTACTAATTCTACTGATAAAACCGCTTCCATAGATACTATCTTGATCGGAGACAGATCAAATTCTCACACTCCCCCATTTCTTTTAACTTTTGAACTCTTCAATAAAAAATTGCACAATTGCTTAGTCGATTCTAGAGTGTCATCAAATATAATGCCCTAATCAGTTTGTTCAAAATTTAACATATCTCGCGAGAAGTTTGTTGCTCATATAGTACAACTTGATAGAACAAAAGTTAAAGTATTAGGAGAAATCAACTCAGTCCTCATTAGACTTTCTTCTAATCTTAAAGTATTTCAAATCATTGACATTTTACTTGTTGATATTCCATATTTCTATGGTTTAATCCTAAGTAGGGATTGGTCTGAAAATTTACTCAATTACTTTGCTATAGACTGGTCTCATATGTGGTTATCATATAATGGAAAACCAAATCAAATCCCTGTGGATAGTGAAAAACATATGAAATATTCAGTAACTGATCTAAATGAAGAAAATGAATCAGTCGTATTCACTAGTAATATTATTGGAAAATATTTCTCATGGTTTTTTTAGGGTAACTTCAGAGCTCAAGAATCACCTTTCTCAGTTAATTTGTCACATCACAAATTGAAAACTATTCACAGATAGATTTAGCCAAATGTGTAAATTTTGTAGATAAGCCTTTAATTAAATTTGTTTTGGACTTTGTATTTTGATGGATCTAGATCTAATTATGGTGTTGGAGCAAGATGTGTCTTAATTAAATCTGATGGAGAAAAACAATGCTAGCTTGTCGATTAGAGCTTGAATGCACAAACAATGTTGTTGAGTATGAAACTCTGGTTCAAGGCTTGTACAAAGCAATATCTCTTGATGTCTAGTATCTTCAAGTATTTGGAGATACAGAAATTGTTATCAAATAGGTAAGAAATATTATTCATTGTATCTCCAACCATTTGAAACATTATCAAACTCTAGTTCAATCTCTTACTTCACATTTCTTGGCTTTTAATATTTCTCCAATCCCTAGACTTCAAAATGCCAGTGTTGATTTATTAGCCAATGTTGCATCCAAAATAATTCCACCTGAAGATTTCAGTCCAGATCGATTTTCAATTGAGATAATTTTTCGCCCTTCCATTCCTAATAACATTATAAACTGGTGTGTGTTTAATGATGATGAGGATGTCTTAAGTTTCTTAACATCTAAAGAATCATATTTTGATCAGATAATTGACGAAGATGAACATGGCAGACAGATGAAACAAGCAAATGAAGATAATTCTCTCCCCAAATCTGTGGTTAAACTTGAAAACCTTTATGATCTAAAAGATAGATTCAAGAAAGTATCTAATTGTAAACTTCAAAGTTCAACATTGAGGTTTGAATTAGTAAACCTTAGATCTGAATCAAAACCTCAAAATGTCAAATTAGGTCTGAATATTTCTCCCAATGAGAGATTATATTTTATTCGTTTGTTGAAGAAATATAAAGATGCCTTTGCCTAGAATTACGAAGATCTAAAGAATTACGATACTTCCATCATCCAACACACCATCCCAATGATGCATGATGTCAAGCCTATTTAGCATAAATTAGGAAAGATTCATCCAAATATGGAGAATCAAATAAAAAATGAACTAAATAAACTCCTTAAAGCAAAAATCATTTTTCAAGTGAGGCATTCCAAATGGGTATTTAATTTAGTACCAGTTAGGAAGAAGAATGGTGACATTAGGATTTGTATAGATTTTCGCAATTTGAATAAAGCCAGTGAAAAAGACAAATTTCCTTTACCACCTATGGAACAAATCTTGCAATAAGTCGTCGATTTTGAGCTTATGTCTTTTCTTGATGGTTTCTCAGGTTACAATCAAATACTTGTTCATCTAGATGACAGATTAAAGACTACATTTAGAACTAAATGGGGAACTTACGCGTATCAAAAAATGCCTTTCGGATTAGTAAACGCGAGAGCTACTTTTCAAAGGGCAATGGACATCGCTTTCAAAGGTTTAATTAACAAAACAATTGTTGTTTATTTGGATGACATTACCATATATTCTAAGAAGAGAAACAATCACTATCATGACCTGAAACAAATATTTGAGAGATGTAGAAGATATGGGATTTCTCTTAATCCTAAAAATTCCTACTTTGCTTTAAGTGAAGGAAAACTTCTAGGATTCATTGTCTCTAAAGAAGTAATTTGTATAGATCCAAACAAAATTAAGGCTATTTCAGAAATCCCTTTTCCCCGTAACAAGAAATCGATGCAATCTTTCTTAGGACAAATTAATTTTGTAAAAAGATGTGTTCCTGATTTTTCCCAAATTGTTTTACCTTTACAAATCATGATCAAGAAAGAATATGTTTTTAAATGGGGAAATAATGAAAGGGAATCCTTTCAAGCAATAAAATAAGCTATAATTGACGCCCCCTCTTTAATCACTCCCAATTTTTCTAATCCTTTTATTTTGTATATTTTTGCTTCTGAATTGTGTTATGTTGTAGTGCTAACACAAATCAACGATAAAAATATAGAAGCACCTATCTCTTTCTTCAGTTCTAATTTTCAAGGAGAAGAACTCAATTATTCTGAAGTAGAGAAGCAGGCCTTTGCAGTCTTCAAGTATATCAAACATTTTAGACCTTTTTTACTAAAATATCATACAAAAGTTATTGTTCCATTCTCAGCAGTGAGACAATTATTTATACATAAAGATTTTGGTGAAAAAAGAGCAAACTGGGTAACAGCTCTACAAGAATATGATCTTGATATCAAACCTACTAAAATTTTTAGAGGTCAAGGGTTTTGTAGACTGATTATTGGAGCCTCAAATATTTCAGCAAATGAAGATTCAGGCAATACAATTCAAATATTTGAGGTATGTCCTACTGACATTGAATCTCGATATTCTGATCTTTTGTTCTATTTAAAAAATGGTTATGCTCCACCAGAACTTAATTACAAAAAAAAAAAAAAAAAAAAATTGTAATAATTAAAGAAATATAATAATGAGATCATTGATGGTGTGTTATCAAAAATAATTTATGACTATGTTTTATTAAGATGCGTAGAAAATTTTGAAGCAGAAAAAATTTTTATTGGACCTACATGATGGACTAGCTGGAGGACATTTTGAAGATACTACTACACATAAAATCCTTCATGTCAGATATTATTGGCCAAATTTGTTCAGAGATACACATGCCTACGTGAGAAAATGCAAAATTTGTCAAGTCGTTGCAGGAAAACAAAGGAAACCAGTCCTACCACTCCATCTAGTTAACATTGAACAACCTTTCGAACAATGGGGACTGGATATAATAGGTGAGATCGTTACTCACTCTTCTAAGCAGCATAAGTTCATCCTAATCGCCACATATTATTTCACAAAGTGGGCAGAAGCAACTCCACTGAAGATAGCTAATTTTGATAACATTATTTAATTCATCGATCAATTTATCATTACTAGATTTGGATTACCTAATGCACTCATCTTTGACAATGCATCTTATTTTTCAAGAAACAATATGACTGAATTTGCATTAAAAAGAGGATTTAAGCTAAAATACTCTGCTAATTACTATCCTCAAAGAAATGGTTTAGCATAATCTACCAATAAAAACCTCATTAGGATTATCAAGCATATTGTTGATCAAAGTCAAAATAATTGGCATAAATCTTTGGTGTTTGCTTTATGGGATGATAGGATAACTATGAAAGCTTCTATTGGAACTACTCCTTTCAATTAGTTTATGGAAAATAAGATATTCTCCCTCCCAATCTAACTCTTCCTTCATTGGCCTTAGTACACTTTATTGAAGAACAACCCTCCTCTTCTATATAATTAAGGATGTCTCAAATTCTAAAATTAGAAGAAGAAAGGGAAAAGGATAAATAAACCCATGCACATTGTCAACAGTTAGTAAAATCTTCCTTTGATGCAAGCTCAGTTAGCAAAAAAATCTTTTCAAATTGGTGACTTAGTTTTGAAATGGGACAAGGCACATGAGGAAAAAGGAAAGCACACCAAATTTCAAAAATTATGGCTTGGACCATTCCAAATCATTGAAAAATTAGGTCCATCGAATTTTGTTTTACAAGATCTATAAGGTAAGAGGGATGCTCTTCCTGTTAATGGACTAATTCTCAAACAATTCTTTTCGTAGGGCTTCTGTTCTATTGTACTATATGTATATATCCATGTTTTTGTTATAAATAAGATTGAGTAACACATTTTTGGCTTTCATTTAAAAATATCTATTCATTTATAACTTTGAGCTTCAAGGTATCGATTTTAAGAGAAAACAATCTCAAAATTGAAGACCAGATAAATACTTTAAAACTCTGAAATTTTTATACATTAAAGTTGTAAATCCTTATCACTTCAAACCTCATAAAATATTCATTCTTGATCATCAGTAAAGAAAGGTTCCTTTAACAAAGTAAAAGGCTATTTTGAAATCTTAGTTACTTTAGCTTCAATTGTCATCCATTACTCTTAAGGAGTAGGTGAACCTCCCCACTCATTGTTCAAGTATTTTTAGAATGTAATTCTAAAATATAAGAAACTTAGAAGATGAGAAGTCTCATCACGAGCTTTCTTACCATGATCATAAGGAAATAACAGGTTGATATTCTCATTATTGGCTACCAAACCAGTGAAGTGGCTTAAACTTTTAAAAAAAAATATAACACAAGGAGTCCCATCACGAGCTAGCTTCTAAAGATCTTTGAAAAAGAAAATGAATCTTCAAAATTACCTCTAAAGATTTACAAACATGGATGGTATACTGGTTCACCATTTGGAAAAATATAACCCCGTCGAGGTTATAGACGCCTGCCGGCAGCAGTGGCTCTATCTATGATAAAATAAGTTTGTCAAAAGCTAAGTTCCAAATATTCTTTTACTTTATATTTATTACCAATTAACGATTGATTTCAATAATTAAATATTTTTATCTATAAAAGTGATAAGGAACTTTACAATTAAGTGAAACTTTTGATTCAAATTAATTTTATTTATCTCATTTTCAAAATTGTTTTTTTTCTTTTCTTAAGGTCCTTACTTTTAAGATTAAAAGTTCGTTTTACAAATTTTCAAAGATAGTTGGTTCTTCCAGTGAATCGCTAATTATTTTCGTACCCAATAATCCCCTATTATTTATAGATAAAACATTTAGATAATGGGGACCCTTTTAATATTTTTTTAGATTTAGATTCCAAAAAATTCCAAAAACCCAAAAAAAATTCATGTTCCGTTATATTTTAGGTTTAAGTCCCAGTTGAATAACTTAGGTTTACTTTTTAAATAAAATTGTGCATCACAAAATGATTAGAAGTCATGATAATATCCTTATCAAACGTTGCGATGTGAGATATCATTTGCAAATAAAGCTTCTCTTAATAAAAACGAAGAAAACAAAGAAAAAATGCATTCCCACACATAAAGCTTCATTGGACCCGCCACAAAGACATGTCATTATCGCAAATCGCAAACTGCCAGTCACACATCCTTACCGTCTCTTGATTAGCTCATCCATCTCTATGTTGCGATTGCAATATAAAAGAAACATTGCATGACCTCTGATGCATGTATGCGATATTGCATATCGCAAATCGCACATTGCAAATCGCAGCATCACTTCAAACGAAATACTTCCAAAGAATATTTGTGGTTCGAAATTGTTGACTAAGCTCCACTTAATGAGGATCCATGTGAACTTAGATTTTCATTAAATTTCAAATCTGACGGTTTTAATGTTCCTCGAATGATGAAATTGATTTAATTGGCAAGTTTTTATTTGAAACTTATGTATTTGTCACGTGTGCCCTTTCACCCTTGGAAATCTAAAGCATTCCTTTGTATTTCCTTTCTGCAAGCTAGTAGTAATAAACGACATTCTGCTGAAATGTCCAAAGTAGGAAAGAAAGGAAAAGGGTCGTCTGTTCAAATAGAAGTAACTCAATTCAAACTAGAAGCAACAGATATGGCTTCGTTATTCACAGACACCACATGCATGCAGGACTCTGGTACTTCTTCTTGGGAGTCAATGTACAATTTATTTGAAGAAGAAAACCTCAGAGTAGTAGCAGTTAAGCAAGCAACAGATGATGCCTCATTATCATCTGAGGCTAACTTCTCTAATGTCACCAATTCCTTTTCCCACCAAATTGTTGTGTGGCCTAAAATCTTACCTTATGCAGATATGATTAAGTGAATGATTGATAATGTGAATATTGAAGACAGGATGTTCTTGACGTCAAGGCAAATGATAGTAGGATCCTTCAAAGCTGCAGATTTGAATAGGATGTATAATTTTCCAGACACTCAAAAGATTTACGACAAGCAATTTCTCAAAAAAATTGCAAAGAAGAACATATGAGAATCAAAGCCCATTAGACAATGGAGACAAGACCCAAGCAAGCACAAGCATGATAGTAAGGGTATGTAATAATTAGCTTCTCTTGTTGGTTCGTTCTGTTATGCTGTTGTTATGGTATGTAGATTGTTCAGTTCTCTGAACATACAAAATTTATAGTTCAATGGGTTCCCTTGATTTAAGCTGCTTCTAATTCTGAAGTAATGGATTGGGCTTCTATCTTATCCAACAATATTGCATCCAAAATCTTAGAATATAGGTAAAAGCACAGTGTCTCAGAAAGAATTGTGCCAGCTTTTTATATGAGTGCTTATATTATGGATGTCATTTGTTTCTCTTTTGATTTTCCTTCAATACACTTGAAGACCCTACACCAATTAACTTCTATCATGATATCTTATGGGAATCGAAGTACCAACCTCATTTTTACATAATTTGCAATAAGGTAATGTTGTCGTTGTACAAATCCACTTTTGATCAAAATGCCCACAAGTTATCTCAAGAAGCCATGACAGACTTCATTGTTATTGGCAGTGGGTTTACTGAAGAAAAATTCACTTATGTCAGAGTATTTGGGAGTCTTGCGGCCCCACGTGTTCTCCCTATTTATGTTCTTGATAAGCTCCTAGCCCAGGAAGTTCCTTATCATACCATAGGTCATGGTATAACTAATGTCTTGAAAGACTCCAAAAAGGCTATTTGGCCACAATTTCCTATTCAATGTGGAGTCTATGCTCTTGACACTTACAATCATGTTGTCCTAGAAATCAAACAAATCGAAGGCATGCAGCTCCCCACTATTCCTCCTAGACAACACGACCCCAAAATGGTCATTCATGATTTCACTAGTCAGGTTAAAATAAGGCCATTTATTCATGAACCTTGTGATTTTGATGATTTGTTTGAGACATGTGATTCATATAGACAAGTGGAACATTTAGCACAAATTCGACTAGGCCCCGAGGATTTTGTCTTATTCCAAGAGTATAGAAATAAAAGGCTACAGAAACTGCCTTTTGAATTCCTAATTGCTTTACATCCCCAATTGTCTACAGAAAAATCTTTGTCTTCGTCAACAAAGGAAACAGAAAAGACACAAACTACTTCACTCTCAAAGAGAGCTCATGTCTACTAGTGAGTTTGATAAAGTCAGGGATCAGTTCAACAAAGAACTAGATAGCACACAGGAGAAGGAATTGCAGGATTCAACTTTAATGGAGATAGATAAGACTCCTGTAGCCAGTAAGACAAAGTCTCCTGTAAATGAGTAATTAAGTCAAATAATGGATAGAGAAGTTATCCTGGCAGTCCCCACCTCCAAGATCATCCTCAAAGTAGAAAAGACTTCGCGTCTTGATATTTTTTACAATCCTAAACATCATGTTATTGTGAGTCAATGGAAGAAGGAAAGAAGAATGGAACATTCTCAGGAACTTCTTCCTAGAAGCATTCCATTCGATGTGGTATGGAAAGACTATCAAGCTAATTCATCTGATGATTTAGCTAAGCTTTCGCAATATGCAGGAGCCTATGCTATGACCACCATTTTCGAAGCTACTGAAGTTCAAGAACTGGTCAAAGAAAAAGACGAAAAAATATTGCAATTAGAACAAACAGTACTTAATTCAAGATATGATATGGAGAAAAAATGGCAACTCTAAGTTGTCAAAATTACAAATTGAGAGTGATCAATTGAAAGTTCAAAACGACATTGATATTCAGAGCCGAAATGCACAAATTGACCAGCGTCAACTTAAAATAACTGAGATATAGAAGGACACTAATATTGAAGGATTCAAAAAATAAGTTGGAGTGATCAATGCTCTCCTCACATAACAACAAGTGAACTTTTGTAAGAAGTTAAAGATCATCAATGACCTCTGCAAAAACAATGACTCATTGACTGATCAAATGCCTGAATTGAGAACATACTATGAAGATATCAACAGCAAGACTTCTGATTTCATCACTTGGCAAGGCAGTTCAGATGGAATAAAAACAAATAGTCCCAAAATACAAGAATCATACAAAGATCTTCTTTTCGGGGATTGGGATATTAGAATAAAGCAGGCTGAAGAAGCAATTTACTGATCAAGAGACCTAGGAGACCAAATTACAAAAATTGTTAGAGAAAGTCTAACAGATGTTAATCTTATTCTTGAGTACCCAAGGAAATGCTTTCCAGATACTCAAACACCCATAAAGTATTGGCATAACAAATCAAAGGAAAAAGAAGACAGCGTCAAGAAATTATCTAAGTTAAATCTTGAATATCATCAGTAGTTTTTGGTAAAGCCCTATGGACAATGGTTAGTTCTTCGCAACCTTGTTAATGCAACTGAATACATGCTCCCACCTCTTTCAGATGCCTTATCTGCAAGACAGATGCGAATCAGGCCAGCTCATCCCCCAGAATTGAAGCCAATTGAAGCTATTTATAGGTTACGAGAGAAAATAGGAGAGCAATCAACTTCCCATCTTTAGTTTCTTGTTAAAACGAAAGCTAATTTTATCTTTTTGTTCCTTATTCCAAGGAATGCTTGTTTCAACCTCCTCAACAGAATATGCATTTTCTATTTTAATAGTATGACTTTTTATTTATAAATACCCTCTCATGTTTTTAGAGGAGGGGTTTAGAATTTTTGTAAGAAGACTCAAGGAACTTGCACTTATGTATTTCTTTGATAATTTTAATAGAAAGGTTGGGCAAGAGATTGTCTTCTTCCTTAAGCGCAACATTGATACATGTGGTACTATTATCTTTTATTAACATCACGTTTTATGTTTAAAAGTCAGATAAGTTTTATATCTGCTTTATTATATACAATATCACAACACAATTAAGCATTATTTCACTATTGAAAAGTGTATTCATTGTTATATTTAGTTGTATGTATGAAATGATATAATTTTTATGCGATATGTGCTTAATAATTAAATTGATTAACTATTTAATCAATTTAATTATCTTTAATTTGTTTTAACTCTTTTAAATGTTTGATGATCTATATTGTCTTTCATTTATAAAGAAATATTTATGAAGTCGCATATATAAAGTTAGTTATATCCCAGGAATTAAATAGATAGATATAGATTTATTTATTTATCTGCATTCATATTTACTCTTTCAAATAGTTTTCATCCCATCTATATCACACCCCAAACTCTATTATATATTTGAATGGGAAATTGGTCCCCATATCCCCAGTCGAAACCATTATTCCAAACGGAAAAGGAACGGTATTCAAGTTCCTAACTCGGTGGTTTCCCGGATGTTGGGGCAAGGACATTCTAAGCCTTCAACGGGCATTAGAGAAAGATAAGAGGAAAATTTTAGCAAAAAAAGAAGCTCTATGGAGTAAATAATATGAAATATTGAGACCATTTGCTAAGTGTCGAAAGGATTTAAACACAATTTACGAAATTGAGAGACAAGATGGATCTAAAGAAAAGCTTTCAAGGATATATTTGATTCAAGAATGACACATCTTGAGGGGATATATAAGGAGGAAGTGAGAGTTAACATAGAAAACATTGTCAAGATGACCACTTACTTTCCTAGCTTTGTGGATGAGGTAGCTAATGAAATGTTGTTAAAGAAAATCTCTAGGGAAGAATTGCAAATAGCCATTAGGACAAAGTCCAAGGCCAAATGGTTGGACAATTGAGCTTTTCTTTGGTTTTTATGATGTTAATGAGGGAAATTTGTTAAAATTAATGGAGGAATCATGAGTACAAAGAAGGTATTAAGAACATTCAATACCACTTCCTTGACCTTATTTTGGCAATTCTAACTCTTTTAAGATTTCGGGCCTATCTCCACATGTGATTGTAATTGTAAGATAATAGCTAATATCATTACACTAAGGGTACAAACAAACAAAAAAATTATCTTTAACTCTTACCTCATGAACAATTTGTGTTCCTTCATGGAAGCCAAATCCATGACGTTATTAGAGTGGCACAAGAAGGTACACATGTTATTAAAACAAAACAAAAAATCAAACAAGGTTTTGAAGATGGACCTTTTGAAGGCCTATGATCGAGGCAATTGGCTATATTTTAGATAATGTTATTCATTTTGGTTTTTGTGTTCACATATTACATTGGATTGTGGAGTGCCTAACCTATGTGTTTATGTTGTTCTTAACAATGGCTTTGTGCCTAGTTTTTTTAAAACCCTCAAAAGGAATCAAGTAGGGATGTCATCATGCACCTTTATTGTTCATGATTATAATTAAAGGTCTGGGTGAGGCATCAATGGTGGCAAAAATATTTCTAACATTGGAAAGTATTAAGATAGGCAAATCTCTTTATTTGAGTCATTTTCTTTCTGCAAATGATGTTTACTATCACGTGAAAGTTTTTGGATGGATGCATCTAGGTTAAAAGAAAAGCATAGTCTAATCATTCGACATTTTTTACTTTTTCAGGGCATATTTTCTGATCAATTTTCCCCAAAATCTAGTAGGGATTTTCTATAATGGTAATTTTGGGTTTTGTAATTTGCACAATTTGAGTGCTCGTAAGGATTTTTAGGGTGTTGAATCTATTTTTGCATTCAAAACACATTTTAACAACAAAGATTCACAATCTCACAAAAAAATAATATTCCCAAATTCTGAACAAAAAGGTAAAAAAATCAAATTTTTAGACTGCACGTAAAAGAAATCTTATAATTGTATTGCTTTGCCACTAGTATGAAAGTGAACATGCAAAAAAAAAAAAAAAATCCTTTAGCAAAGGGTCGAGATACTTCTTTAGTGCTTCTCTTATCAACACACTAATTTTGGAGTTGGTTTCAAGTACTTCGGTTTTTTCATTAAGCCCAATGATTATGGAATTAATGATTGGAGATGGCTTATTGCTAAAATGGAAAGGGATTAATTTTTGGCGCAATAAATGGTTGTCTAGAGGTGGAAAACTAATTTTAGTGAAGTCGATATTATAACTCTACTAGCATTCTCAGACATCTGTTCTCAAAGACTTCCTATGAAAAATAAGATTGATTCAAGGTTTTATATTCTAAGAATAAAAAGAGAGGGCATAGCCTCTGGCCCAATGAAAAACCAATTTTCAAACCTAAGACCCCAAGGGCTAAGGCCTTCAAAATGTTCACTATTTTAGAAGGAAATAGCTACAAGAAGTTTATGGAGGCATGTATCAATGGATGGACTTTGGAATCAAATTATTATACAAAAATACATTGAACCCCACTCTCTTTTGAAAAATGGATAAGAAGTCCATCCAAGAGGATTCATGATGCCTCTATAGTTTGGAAAACTATAGTCCTTGTTTTTTCCTTTGCTTGGGAATTGGCTAGCATAGAGGATAGGTAATGGGGAAAGGTAAGGGTTGGTGGTAGGTGGGAATGGAAATGCTTACAAATTATTTAAGAATCTAATTATTTCAATCCAAACGAAAGGTATATATAATTTAGCTTATTTAACCTCACCAAAACTTACTACTATTTGGTAACAAGAATAGAAGAGGCCAAAGCAATTCTGCTTTTATGGACTTGAAGATGATCCATGGAAGGCTCTCACAAAGTGAACTTAACGTGAGTCATCTTTGAATTAAAGAGGTAGAAGACCAGGACCAGGTTATATGGTCCAAGAACCCTGCATTAGGGACCTACACAATGTTAGGGTACTACATTGTTTGTTTCTACAAGACTCAAGGATTTGCAATGATGGTGGAACCATGGAAGATGAGAATCAACCTTAAAATCCAAGGTCTTTATGTGGTTCGCTATAAGGACATTGCCTTAATTTATGAAGTATTACAAAAAAGAAATAGACATGGTATTGTTATATTGTGCAAGGAAGGAGTGCACATTGTAACGCAACTACTTGTATCTTGTTCATATACTAAGAAGGCTTGCATATAAATGGAATTAATCACTAGTGTAAGGAATTGCTGGGAGAAGGGATCAATCTCTAACAACTTTAAGCAACAACAACAAAAGCCAAAATCAAAAGAATATAAAACCCTTCCATTAATTGTATCTTGGAGCATACAAGATACAAAGCCAAAAATGTGCATGTTTTCAAGGAAAGATTCATTCCTCCTTTCCAATGTGCTCAATCTAGGTTTATGTTTGCGAACCATAAATCCATCATCCCTCCTTTCCAATGTGCTCAATCTAGATCTATGTTTGCAAATTACTAATCCATCGCAGAGTTCACCCCAATAATCTCACAATCCCATGAATAGGTCGGGGCCTTGGGGTCACTTTGATAGTAGTGTTAGGGAAAGCACACCTCCCTAGTGTGGGGCAAGTGGTACTATCTTCTTAAGTGATTCTCAATGCATTATCTTTAGGGCTAGTAAAACTCGGGGCCTTGGGGGTACTTTGATAGTGGTGTCAGTAAAAGTGCACCTCCCTAGAGTAGGGCAAGTGGTATTATCTTCTTGAATGATTCTCAATGCATTAGCTTTAAGGCTAGTTACAAAGGAAGGTCAAATAACTATTCAAAACTCCATGCTTAAAAACTATAAAAATTGGCTAAAAGGAAAGGTATGTCCAATTTCATGCATTTGGTGATTCATTAATTGTCATTAATTAGATAAGGAAAATTTAAAAATGGTAAATTTGGTGGGGAGTCCTATATTTGAGGAGGTGAAATACTCGTCTTCAACTCATCTCATTTCCTTGTGTTTACAAAAAATTTTGCATTGACACCCTCTTTCCTAAGGACTCCAACCCATCATTGGGACTTGGCTATGGAAAGAGATAAAGAATGGTTCAATGGCTCATGAAAATATCCTTCATATAGGGAAATCCTTTTAAACCGTTCCATTTGATATTTCAAGATGGTAATAGTATGGAGGTTGCAAATTAGTCATCTGACCTTTACTATACCAATTATGTATTTTTCTCTTTAACACCTTTCGAAAGTTTTGTATTTATAAATTATTAAAAAAATGGAAGTTATGTAGGTCAATTGTTTTTTATTTATTCTCTTGAGCAATTTGGAGTATCCACTAAAAGCCCTTCACATAATGCATATAAAAATCAAATTGGCAAATGTATTCTTGAATATATATGTAGCAACAAGCCTGTCTCAAAAAACCAAATGGCATGTTCATAAACACGGAGTGAAGATGTATTTCAAACTCCAAGAATCTGGCCTCAACTTGAACTTGTGACTTAGTAAATGATGTCATTCCTTTCTCATTTGGATGTGTTTGCTGCATTCCATTTTCACCAACCTATCCTATCATGGAGGTGTGCTTTGCAATGAGAGGATAGGGAGGAGGAAGAAAACCAATATCATTCTTTTAAGAATTTTGGTTTAAATTACAACTTCACTATTTTTTAACGTCAATTCTAAAAAGCCCATCTATCTTCATTTAGCATGCTAAATGAAATATATCAGTTTTTTACCATAAACCCATAAGATATTCTTATGACACTAAATGCATATGCAGAATATACCTCATTTGATCATGAATAGAATTACAATTTTTTCCCTTGAAGCCCTCTTCAAAAGGTTATTTTCAATTTTCAAACTTCAATTATTTACTCCTTGTGGGTCCTCAACATTATTTCATGCTTACTTCAATAAGCATGATGTTGTTATATACACACTCTAAAAAATTGCACTTTTTCACATCCTGTATAGCTCAATGTATTTGATGAAGAAATGAAGTGTATGTGAAGTTCTTTACTGTCTTTTTTGGGCCTGTGTATATGACCTTTTTATATTTCTTTCGAATAACAAAAACAAAAAATATAATTTATATATCCTTCAGCCTGTTTTCCTGACTAGAAAAAATTTAGTATTTTCACTTGACTCGCTTCCTTAACTCCATGATCCATCCACTGATTATAATCATAATATATTTTCACAACAACATACACTTTGTTTCAATCTGAATAATATCACCAACTAAATCCGGATCCTTCACGCTAAACCCCAACCCTGAAACAGTGTCAAAATGCTAAATGCAAATTCCACCCCACGTTGCAGGTTAAGAGTAATAACAATTAAATAAAATGAAACAGCGTGCAATAGTTCACTACAAATACAAAAGGAAAACAACCTCCACAACATTCATAAAATGTCATACATTCATAAAATGTCATAAATCTAATGAATTGATCATATAAATATAATCCACAAAACGGAGATAAGAGGCATAGAATAAAACCAAAAGTCCAAATACATTACTACTGGATTACGACTTAAAAAATTTACAACTGGGGATATCTCCACATAGAACAATCTTAACCCCACATTACTTGCCCACGTTATCAAGTATCCAGATAAATCAATAAAAAGAACCCAAATGTAAACCTCTTTACTATGAAAAGACGGGTTAAAATGAAATTAGTTAAAAAGAATTTATGTTGACTTGTTTTTCCTTTTAAATGTGCACCTAGCTTTCCTGGATGCAATTAGAACTTCTCAAAGTGCAAGCATCCCAATCAAGTCCTCTTAATTTTTCTATTTTGCTTTTTCTCCTCCAATACAGTATTGGATGTCAATTTTTTCACTTTAATTTGTTCTTATTACATACCACCATCAATTTTTTCAATTTAATTTGTTAGTATTACGTAACAACATCATATGTAAGGCATTTCACCCACACTGCTTTGTAGAGTGCACCTAGCTTTTCTTGATGCAATTAGAACTTCTCAAAGTGTAAACATCCGAATCACGTCGTCTTAAAAATGGGCATGTGACCTCACAGCCCACTCAAGTAATAATATTTTCATAACGTAGTAATTATGCCGTCGGTAACACGTATATCTTGCATTGTGGTAACTGAGTTGGTGCGTAGATTTCTCCATTCCATCTATTTCCAAAATGTTTCACCGACCAGCATGTCCAATGATTCTTATTCTCTCTGCAAATAGTAGCTTCCAACCCATTGAATCATAACACATTACTTTGAAAAAATAAATAAATCTCATTGCCCTTCGAATGAAATAAGCATATTAACCTCATAATTATCTTGTTCAATGTTTCTTATTGTCTTTTAGATTATTAAACTTCCTGACAATCATCTGGATGAATGAGCAATATTGCGGTGTTAATTAAATTAAGACTCACCTTTGTGACATTGTTATTAGGCAAAACCCCGTGCCCTGAGCCTCCTGGAATTGCGAATGGACCATTTTGATCGTTTCTATGGGGTTTAGTAGCCAATAGAAACGTAAACTGTTTGAATCTCAATTTAACCATCTCGACTCTATTACTTGTAACACTTATCATCATTTTATATCATTTCAACACCGGACAACTTTCCTTTATCCCACAGCTTCGTTTAAATTCAGGACCATTTCGATGACAAAGAACTTGAACACCCTCATCACAATAAATGTGTTTGGAAATTTATAATTTACCAGTCATTTCAGCATAAGCCATGGACATTCTCGGACATGTTCTCATTTGCAAAGACTACTATACGAAAACTAAAAAGCTAGCGTGTTTACAGCTTACAAACACAAGTTGTTGAAGAGGTGGTCGTAACAATAAAGTTCACCTACTTCGGTATTTGACAAACTCAGAATAACATATTTTACGGTACAGCATTATGAGGATCTTGCTTTGACACTTACTACTTGAAGATCAAAATAACTCCCCGAGGTCTCAACACAACAGATCTTATTTCAAGGCTAATTTCAATGTGTATTCTAGGTAGGCCTTTAATCCAACCAATGTCTTACTAAACATCCAGGCAGCAAATAAGAAATCATAAAGACGAACATAAAACTAATAGCAAGAAGCTGCATTCTGTCTGGGCAGCATATCAAATGTCAATGATCATTGCTGCACCTACCTGTAACCTTAGTATGTGCTTAATTTGTCATTGTTCTAACTTTGCTTAGACTGCTCTGTACAATACATATCTCTTATAGTGGACATCAACTTGATTGAGAATCCAGCTTCATGCCATGAAATAAGCGTTTTGAACAAGAGAAGAAATTCAATTGGGTTCTTCAATAAAATTCAGTGATCAACGAGAAATCATGCAGGATCATAATCTTTTTGCACACATCATCATAAACCTTTATACTTCATTCTTACCTTGAATAAAGGCAGAAAACATTTAACCATGCCTCACAAAAGAGGAACTTTAAAATTTACAAGACGTGTTAATCAGGCCTATATGGATTATGCCAGCATCATGTCTTGGGGCTCCTTGCCAATTCATCTATATCCAACTCCACAGCCAAGACTGGGGAATCTCTCTGCATTGCAGTTTCACTGAAATAAAAGATTCAACAATCAGCACTTACCATGTTAAGCCAGACAAATACTGAAAAGCTTTAGGCTAACCTCTACTAATAGAAGCCAGAAGAGACACATTAAAATAAATCTTAAAACTAAATATGAAAAATATATCAATAATAATCATGTCCAGCAAGTCCGTTGAGCATTGCAAACCACTCGCCTGTTTTTGATGGGACCATGGTCCACAGAAGAGCGCAGGCAGTAGATCACTCTACCCAAGATGTCACTCATTGGTACTGGTCCAAATATTCGACTATCTGCAGCCTCCTGCAGGAAAAAGGAACGATCAATAAAATTACAGTTGATCCAACCAATCTTTGAAGCCCCAAGAACTGTAATATTATTGCTGTCAATACAAGAAAACAGAAATATTAATTTCACCATTTTTCTGTTGGCCGATGTATCCTGCAGAATGAAGCAACTTGTTCTCCCAAAGATGACATAACCTACAGTGCCTAATATACTCCATACTGCGTATGTGTAATACACCATGTTATGGCATTCTTAAACTATTACTAACTATAAACATAAAACGTTTTGGTAAATTCTTGGGACAGAAAACACGTGTCATGACCAAAAACTCCTTCAAGATGACAAAGATCGAAATGGACAGATCTCGATATGGGAACTTATATGGATCAGGTTAAGAATAGGGTATCTCAAACAGATACGACAAATTTTTAGGAACTCAGGATATGATATGGCTAGGATACGTCAAATATATATACATATATGAAGAAGAAACAAGAAGACATGAAAATTCAGAATTCTATTCATGAATTTTGAATTTGGAAATAACACCAGAAGTCATCACCATAAAGCAAAAACAAAGCCTGAAAATATTTCGCAGGAAATTAGAGTTTGTTTTCTGTTAAATTTTTTAATAGTGGTTTTTCTTTCATTTCATGTTAGTGACCGAACACCAGCTAAAATGGTCTATATGCCAGCTACAATGATTGAAACTTCAGATGAAGTGGTCGAAGCCAGTGTTGCGAACATTGCAATATTATTGCAAAAATATCGGCATATCAAGACTTTTTCAAGTTAGTGATATTAACAGCCAATAATATCAGCAATTTTTTTCCCTCTGAAAACATCACGACATAACATAAAAATCGCAATAATATCACAATGTGATCCAAAAAAAAATCGGCTGTCTGCACCCAGGTTTGTCTATAAACTTTATTTTTTGTTTTTCTGCCTCATTTTGCAAACAGAGGCCAGGGGTTAGAGAGCAGAGGAGCAGGAGAACAAATTTCCTCGGCTTAAGGAGAAAAACATAACGATTTTTAGCAATGTTGCAAACATTGTCATTAGGATAAAATCAGCAAGGGTGTAGAAAACCAAAATATTGTAAAAATTGGGAAAATATTGATAAAAATCAGCAATTATGAGATACCACCAAAATATCAGTAAAAATCAGCAAATATCGGCTAGACCACAAAATCGTGATTTCAAGATTTTATCATGATAAAATCGGGATGTTTGCAACACCGATTATTAAGAGCCATCTCATAAATATTTGCAGTGTGGACCAACTATCCTCAACAGGCCTCACATTTGTATGTATGGGCATCAAATTTGGCCCTTTTCTTTGTTTCTCTTAGTTTTTCCTTGGATATTCAGTCACCCATTTATTTTCATGATTTTGCTAGGGGCAGGGAGTGTATTTTTTTCCATTATTGTTTCATTGAGTGGAAACGGTTTCTCGATTGTAAAATTGATGATTTTTACTTTTAAAATTCTTCTTGTGCCCTAGGTTCAATCTTACATTGAAGAATAAACATGCCAAAACATTTGGACCCTATGTAGAAATATGGTGAACCCGAGCAGGGGTTCAATAGAGAAAAAATTTGAGTTGCAAGTTGTGTGGGAAGGATATGACGAGGAATATCCCGATTGAAATACCACCTGGACAAATTCCCGTACACGACATAAAACTTTGCCCAAATGCATCTCCAAAAATCATCTATATTGCCATCAAACCATTAGAAAATATAGGCTCTGCCAAAAGTAACAAAGAAGCTATTAAAAGTCAAATTGCAAGGAGTGGCAGCGAGTGAGAGTGGTTCTTCAATGTCACCTTCCACAATGGCCCTCCCCCTATCTACCTCATCGTTTTTTGTTCCTAGAACCACACCTAGTGCACAACCTTCTATCTAGTCAACATTTAAAAGAAAGGAGAAGGAAAACGCTGACAAGTTGGTGGGTAGGTGTTTTCTATGGGGTGACATTCCCTTCAGCATTGCCAAGAACAATCCATTTTACCAAGCTACGTTTGATGCTAGCTATTGTTGCCCTGGGGTACAAAGCCCCTTGCTTTTAAAATTCTTCTTGTGCCCTAGGTTCAATCTTACATTGAAGAATAAACGTGCCAAAACATTTGGACCCTATGTAGAAATATGGTGAAGCCGAGAAGGGGTTCAATAGAAAAAAATTGAGTTGCAAGTTGTGTGGGAAGCATATGACGAAGAATATCCCGATTGAAATACCACCTTGGACAAATTCTGGTACACGACATAAAACTTTGCCCAAATTCATCTCCAGAAATCTGTATTGCCATCAAACCATTAGAAAATATAGGCTCTGCCAAAAGTAACAAGGAAGCTATGAAAAGTCAAATTGCGAGGAGGAGTGGGGGCAAGTGAGAGTGGTTCTTCAATGTCACCTTCCACAATGGCCCGCCCCATATCTACCTCATCGTTTTTTGTTCCTAAAACCACACCTAGTGCACAACCTTCTATCTAGTCAACATTTAAAAGAAAGGAGAAGGAAAAAGCTGACAAGTTGGTGGGTAGGTGTTTTCTATGGGGTGACATTCCCTTCAGCATTGCCAAGAACAATCCATTTTTTTAACCACATGGTGAATCGGTAACTGCCAATCCTAATCTATGGAAGACCCAGGATCAATCCTCGTAGCTGCCTCTATAACACCAAGAGTACATCCAACCACCTGCAAGTCGGGTATACTAAGATCCTATGATTTTAGCAAGAGCAGACTCACGTGCCGCCAAGACAAGATTGGGGAATCTGCCCCTTTAGCTTCCACCACAGCAGGTCAATGTACTCAATGAGATTTGAACTTCGGTCTCCGGTCTCCCAGGCTTTGCCCAAGTGACTTTACCCTCAAACCACACATCACTGTACCACCAAGAACAATCCATTTTACCAAGCTATGTTTGATGCTAGCTATTGTTGCCCTGGGGTACACAAAGCCCCTTCCTATGATCACTTGAGAGGGCCTATTTTTCAAAATGAAAAGGCTGATTGTACTGCTCGATTGGAGGAATTCAAGGCACCATGGGAACACACGAGATGCACTATAGTGTCAGATGGTTGCACTAATCAAAAGGTTAGGACCCTTATTAACTTCTTGGATTACTATCTCAAGGGGGCAATGTTTATGAAATTTGTTGATGCATTTGCACATATCAAAGAAGCACAATTATTATGTGAATTGTTGGATGTGTTCATTCAAGAGGTAGGTCCGCAAAATGTTGTCCAAGTCATAGTGAACAATGATGCAAATTATGTTGTCGTTGGCAGGTTGCTTATGGAAAGACATTCTAACTTGTTTTGGACACCTTGTGTTGCACATTGTCTTGACTTGATGTAAGAGGATATAGGAAAAATTCCTTATGTAAAGGATATTGTTGAATCATCAAAAAGCATAACAAAATTTATATATAATCATGCATTTTTGCTTCATTTGATGAGAAATTGTAATATCCCCATTTCCCTAATTTGCATAGGAGGAACTCCAATTTTGGTAAGTTTTGGACTTGGCAGCAATTATGGCATTTACTTAGGAGCATGGGTAAAAATTTAAGTTTTGGTGTTTTGTGGGGGCCACCCATCAAGGAATACACACCCCCTTGGAGGAAATTCGAACTTGTGGAGAGTGCACAGGGAGGGGTCAAATTAGTGGAATGAGGGGCCCACAAGAGGTAAAGGGAGGCAGCAACTATAAATAGAAGGTGGAGTACAACATTTGGGGCTTTTGAAAATTTCGTATCTGAACCAAGTTGTTAGCTTGAGATGTTCAACCTTGCTAACACAATGTTGCTTAGCACAAGGAGCTTTTTGGGTGGAGATCTCAACTCTTGCTTCGATGGACCTGGAGTGCCACCCTAGGGGAATTTCATAGCACCTTTGTGAGTCCCTTGGAGCAGGGACTAGTACTTTGTGCCCAGTTTTGCGAGTTCCGAGACGCAGAAGAGAATTCGCACCTCTTGGGGAAGTCAACTGTGGAGAGAGATAAATTCCAAGAAATTTGTGGTTGGTTTGGAGTGTCATCTGCTGAAGATTTTTGGTGGTTCTGTGGCTGGATTTTGAAGGAATTCTACAAAGGGAATTTGTGGTTCCTAGGGTCTGCGTCGGAATCAAACTAGGAAAGTTCGCAGGGGCTTGGAGCAGAGAAATTTGGCTTTGAGGAGGACTAGAATTGAGTGGGTAAATTTGGAGAGTAATTTCCTGGGAGTTAGGGATATCTCTTGGTGGCGTTTGGTGGGCATCTACAGCTATTTTTCAGAGGTGTGTATTGTCTGTCTCACTAGGCAATTCGCACTATTTTGTAGGTCAGTTGCTTGTTGTCAATTGGGCAAATTCCTTTCTGGGTTTGGTAGAGTATTTTTGGGACAAGCTACAGTTGCATTTTCAGGTGATTTTGGGCACTACAAAGGGTCATTCTTTGCATTTCTAGTGTAGCAGCAACTACCATTTTCTGGGTATGTGCAAAAGAATAATGGGCCATAGTTTCTAGCTCTTGGGGACATCTCTTTCACCTGGGTCTTGCTCCAACTTTCTTATGCAAGCCCAGGTGCACTTATTCCTTGCTATATGTACTCCATGTAGTTCATAATTTAATAAAATGGCTCAGTTGGTGTGGATGTACTCCATGTAGTTGTTCTAAATTCGTGTGGTGTGTTTGTATTTCTATGTTGCCATATTTCTTGCCAGTGTCTATTGCATGCTTTTGTTATACGTTGAATATTTCCATTAGGGATATTACAGTGGTATCAGAGCACATTCTTGGCCACTGTGGGGAGATAAAAGCAAGGAATGCCACCTAGGTACCAAGGGGTCATCCTTTAGAGGGGTAGAGGTAGAGGAAGAGGTAGGGGTTGAGGCAGAGGAGGAGGGCAAGACCCATTTTCTAATACAAAGTTAGATAACTACAAAGAACACATGAAGAACTGAGAGGGTCCTGAGAAACCTAGGCCAGGAGGCCAAGATCAGGTTTTGGAGGAGTTGTTGAAGACAAATCAGCAGATGTTGAGACAAGGTCAACTTATGACGGACATGATGCAGCAGGTGATGGGTTTACATGTGAATGATAAGCAGGACGCAGAGACTCAAGGTGATGGGGGTTCCAAAGCAAGGGGAGGAAGTCATACACTTAAGCGTACATATCAGCCTCCTCACACCCCTCTGCGTGGCCAAGCAAACCAACCCACAATTCCCCAATTTGTGGATGAACCTGAGAGGGAAAGGGAGCTTGACCCGGTTGCAAATATGGTGAATTCAATTGCTTCAAGTATTGACGAGTATGGGGGGCTTGACCCAAGGATACGGAGAGTGATGTCCTTTGGGGAGCTCGGGTACGGAGAGTGATGTCTTTTGGGGAGTACATCCACCTCAAAGAGGCGTACCACTAGAGTCGGGATGCATTACAGAGGAGGGTAGCCTAGTCAGGAGGTTCAGAAGATAGATGGTAAAGTTATACTTCCCAACTATGATGGGTCGGCCAAAACATGGGTGCAGAAGTTAGACACTTACCTCACGAATGCTATCCAGTTTGTTATTTTGCACTTAGAGGGGGGTGCCCAAGAGTGGTGGTACCATGGCCTAATCACACTAGGGCACATTCACATCACATCCTACGACGAGTTTACCAAATGGTTGATTGAGAGATTTGACAGGAAGGACCCTAAGCTGCATTTCAGGGAGTTGGCCCACTTGATGCAAACAAGCAATGCAAAGGCCTACATCTCGGAGTTCCAGAGGTTGGTCGTGATCGTGACAGACATATTAGAGGCCTAGTTGATTATTTTGTTTGTAGAGGGGTTATCTGATCCCTTGTGTGGGTGGGTGAGGGCCTACAAGTCCACCTCATTGATGGACGTTATTTCCAAGATTTGGGACATGATCGACGTAGTGCCCAAGTCTAGAGCCCCTATACCCACCAGACCGTTGATTCCACAAGGGAACAGAGACACTCGTCATCCTCAGAGGGAGGTTGGGCATGGCCAGTTGGACGATGAGACCAAGAGAGACCTTCGGAGGAGGAAGTTGTTCTTTACATGTCAGGAGCCTTGGGCACCGAGGCACAAGTGCACCAAGGGCAAAGCCCATTACATCGAGGTGTACTCCGATAGCAAACCGGAGGAGGAGGTCGAGCAAGAGATAGACCAGGGAGATGGAGGACCACAGGCTGCAGGGGGGACTACCACCACCACCATCACCTCAGGGAGGAGGGCCATTTGTCCCTTCTGGGGGCATACTAGCTTCACTTCGAGGAGTTCCGAAGTCCCTGACACTTCGGATCAGAGGCACAGTACAGGGGCAACATGTGTTAGTCTTAGCGGACAATGGGGTTACCCACAACTTTCTTGGTGCCTAGATGGTGGAGCGGGGGGCATACATATAGAGACATTTGAGTGGTTCTTGGTGTTGGTAATTGGAGACCGGACAATGCAATGCACAAAGTACGTTCCCAACCTGACTTTGACTATGGTTAACTACTTCGTCATAAGACCATTTCTTTGTAGTCGATGTTCTGAACACCAACGTGGTGTTGGGTGTCCAATGGTTGTACTGATTGGGATGAGTCACCACTGATTCGCAGAAATTGGAGATGGAGTTCACAAGCCCAGATGGGAAGTTGGTAGTGTTGAAGGGTATGCACTCCTACCTGCCCTAGACAGTTTCCGCTCATCGGATGGACGCAGACTTGCGGCATGGGGATATAGAGTGGGTAGTGGAGCTCAAAATTTTAGAGACAAGGACATAGGCACGACCGGTACATCCAAACATACTTGCAATGATAAAGAGACATCAAGCAGTCTTTGGTAAGATCCCTCCAGGCAAGCCACCAGATCAAGGTTTTGAGCACACCATTGAGTTGGAGGAGGGGGTCAATGCAGTGATCACCGCCCCGTATAGGCACCTCAGGGCCTACTGGGACAAGATTGAGAAGGCCATCCAAAAGTTGTTGGTGTTGGGGCATATCAAGCCAAGTACTAGTCGATTTGATTCATCAATGGTGTTGGTAAAGAAAAAGGATGTGTCTCTTTGTATGTGCATCGATTATCAGGCTTTGAACAGGAAGACGCAGAAGAACTGGCACCCCATACCCTAGATAAATGAGTTGATGGATGAGTTAAGAGCAGCTAAGTTCTTCTCTAAGATAGACTTGCGCTCGGGGTAACATCAAATTCGGGTGCGCAAGCAGGATGTGTCGAAGACAACATTCAGATGCCACTATGGGCACTTTGAGTTCCTGGTGAGCCCGCCCCAGCCACCTTTCAGTCTTGCATGAACCACTTGTTCCGCGAGCACCTACACAGGTTTGTCTTAATATTCTTCAGTGACATACTTATTTACAGCAGGACATGGGAGAAGCACTTGGAGCAGGTCTTGAGCATCTTGGAGAGCATTGGTTTTATGCCAAGATGTCCAAGTGCAAGTTCAGGTTGATCGAGATGTTGTACTTAGGGCATGTGATAGGGGAGGATGGAGTCAGCATTCACCAACAGAAGATTCGTGCCATCCTTGATTAGCCCACACCGAGGAACTTGACAGAGCTAAGAGGCTTCCTAGGCATATGCACATATTACAAGCATTTTGTGAGGGGATTCTCACAGTTGGATGCACCCCTTACAAACCTCGCAAAGAAGGGGGTGTTTAGTTGGTCGGACACAGCACAAGAGGCCTTTGAGCACCTCAAGGTGGTCATGAGTACTTGACCATTTTTGGTGTTGCCTGATTTCACCCAACCCTTTGTATTGGAGTGTGACACATCAAAGGGGGCATTGGAGCAATACTAATGTAGGGAGAGCATCCCATAGCATATGAGAGCAGGAAATTCGGGACTACAAGCGGTTGTACTCCATCTATGACAAAGAGATGTTGGCTATAATGCACGCACTAGCCACGTTCAGGCAATATCTGGTGGGCAACAGATTCAAAGTGAAGGTTTACCAAAATAGTCTTTACCTTTTCCTTGAGCAGAGGAAGTTGCAAGAAAGGCAACAGAAGTGGGTCAGCGAGATCCAAGTGTATGACTATGAAATAGAATATGTCAAGGGAAAGCAAAACATCGTTGCAAATGCTTCATCCAGGAGGCCCATGACACTATCTCTAATGGACATCACTCAAGATTGGAAGGCTCGGCTTCTAGTTGAGTATTCCAAGGACAGGCAGCCCTGCGAGATTCTAGTTGGCACCTTGGGGACGATAGATACTAAGTGATGGATGATGCGATATACTATAAGGACAGGGTGTACTTGGTGCTAGGGTCAAAGCTCAAGGAGAAGATCATGCAGGCAGCCCATGATTCGCCCATTGCAGGACACCGCTGATTCCTCAAGACTTATAGGGTATTAGGGAGCGTTTCTCTTGGAGGGGGCTCAAGGGAGACATGTTGAGGCACGTGCAAGAGTGCATGGTTTATCAAAGGAACAAAGGGGAGCCAACACACCCAGCAGGGTTACTGCAGGCACACTCCCTATTCTAGAGAAGAAATGGTAGAGCGTGTCCATGGATTTTATCATGGGTCTTCCAGTTGCACAGGGACGAGATTGGATTTATGTAGTGGAGGACCAGCTAACCAAGTTTGCCCATTTCTTCACCATCCCTTCAAGGCCTTCAGCTTCTTAGGTTGCATAATTTTTCTTCAGGGAGGTATTCAAGTTGCATGGTCTTCCAAAGACCATAGTCAATGATCGTGATAGCAAGTTCATGGGGGCATTCTGGCAAGAACTATTCAAATTGGTGGGGATGGAGCTCACTCCCAGCACCAGCTGCCACCCTCAGACGAATGGGCAAACAGAGATTGTGAACAAATCGCTGGAAGGGTACCTCAATAACTATGTGACAAGGCAGTAAAGGGTGTGGGTGAAGTGGGTGCACCTTGGAGAATTCTGCTACAACACCACCTACCACATGTCGATTGGTATGACCCATTTTTAAGCCCTTTATGGTTATGATGCTCTTTCATTTTCTGACATGATTTTTGGAGATAGCAGGGCCACAGGGGCAAAGGACTAGATCCAAGAGAGCCAAGAGATTCTCAAGGCACTCAATGATAATTTGCAAGTAGCACAAAATCAGCAAAAGATGTATGCTAATAAGAGCAAGATTGAGAGGCATTTTGAGGTGAGGGATATGATCTACTTATGCCTCCAACCATACAAGGAGTCATCTCTTAAGCAGAAAGGGCCAGAGAAGCTCAAGCCCTGGTTTTATGGGCCATACCAGGTGGTTAAGCGAGTTGGGGAGGTGGCCTACGAGTTGGATCTCCCACCTAGGAGCAAGGTTCACAACATTTTCCACGTTTCATGCCTGAAAAGGAAATTGGGACAAGATATTACAGCCACTATAGAATTGCCACCACTAGATGATGAGGGTCACCTAGATTTACTTTCGAAGGCCATTTCGGAGAGGAGGGAGAGAAAACTCAGAAATAGGATTGTTAGAGAATTTTTGGTCAAGTGGAAGGACCTTCCAGTAGAGGATTCAACGTGGGAGGGAGAGTAGGCTTTGAAGTTGCTTGAGGACAAGCAAATTTTGGCAGGGAAGATTGTAATATCCCCAATTTGCTAATTTGCATACGAGGAACTCCAATTTTGGTAAGTTTTGTAATGTCCCCAAATTTTGGATAACCTAGCGAGGTGGTTAGGAGGGTTTTCCAGAGCTTGTATCAACCTGATCATAGTAGCAGGATTACTCCATTGGTGGGCCCAGAGGATTTTAGAGGAGTTTTATGGGTCCAAATGGGATCGCTTACCATATTTCATCATTGTGGTCAAAATTTTGCACGGTTTGCTCTTTGTTCCATTACATTATGACGATTTGCGTAAAATGACGTTATTAACAAGGATATTTTAATTAATTATTCTTACAGTGTTGTTTTGGGCTGATTACTTGGAGAAACACCTTAGTGCAATAGCTCGTTGAAATCAAGGCGAGAAGATCTGCAGGGTAGAAAGATAAAAAGGGGCTTTGGTGGCCGGTATAACCACAAAGGCGAATTAAGCATTTCCCGGCATTAAAAGTGACTTTAATTAGTTTATAAAAGTCACTTTTTTAAATAAAGAAACGAAAAGTGTTTTTAAATATTTAATTGGAGGGAAAAGGTAAGTGAGTTATAAAAATTGGAAATAAGTGGGTCTCTCCTCATTCATTCATTCAATTGTGAGTTTGGAGAAAAAACTCTTGGAGATAGTTGAAGGAGAAGCTTAAGGTTTTGGAACCCTAGCTGCCAAAGCAGACTTCAGTGTTGAAACTAGACACCCCAATTTGGATTTAAGAGTGAAATCACCCAAATTTCACAGCTAAGCTTCAATGGAGTAAAATATTTTCGGTGAATATTGAGTTATGAAGATGTTATCAATTGATTTTATTCACTGATATTGTGCTCTCTACAAATCTTCCTTACAGGTGAAGGCCATGGACAAATCTGGGAGATTTTCATATGGGGAAAGAAGCCATTAAAGACTGCAGACACCAGACCCAAGAAAGAATGAGTTCCTCTGTCCTAAAGTCCAGATTTCTTATTTTGGTGGAGCTCGAGTTTGAGGAAAGAGGCTAGCACGAGTTCCCTAGTCCAAATGCTAGAAGGAATGATACTATGGGATGAGTTCCTCAAGAGAAAATAGTGTCAAATGCCCACACTCCTATGTTGGTCGAAATGATTGATTTCGGGCTGAATTTCTCCTGACTGGGCCGATTTCCTCCTTTAAGACCCACAATCCTCCTGAGTGTAGGGCTGGACATATTCATCAAGGAATGGCTCTATTTATTGAAGTTTGACGGTAATGAGGCAACGTATCCCTTGCTGGAGATTACCCATCATTCTGGGCAAGTCGTGAACCCTTTTTTTAGTTGAGTGAAGGATGTATTGAACTGAGAACAAGCCATTAATACCTTATAACCCAGTTTCATATTAATACCCATCAATATTTTATTTTTGCTAAGTTTAGACCTAGGAACTCCATTAAAAATATTAATTATTGTAATATCTCCCAAACCGGCTAGAATCTGCCCAAACCATTTCTGGGTCTTGGAGATCTCATGTGCTTTAGCCTCTTCACCAATTTTCATGGCTAGAGCACATCCGATGCTACCCCAAATCAACAATGGGGTCCACCCATCAAGGAATACGCACCACCTTGGTGGAAATTCGAACTTGTGGAGAGAGAACAAAGGAGGGAAGTCAAATTAGTGGAATGAGGGGCCCACAAGAGGAAAAGGGAGGCAGCAAGTATAAATATAAGGTGGAGTGCATCCTTTGGAGCTTTTGACAATTTCATATCTGAACCAGGTTGTTTGCTTGAGTTGTTTGGCCTTGCTGACAGAGTGCTGCTTAGCACAAGGAGGTTTCCAAGTGGAGATCTCAGCTTTTGCTTCAGTGAACCTAGAGTGCCACCCTAGGGGAGTTTCTTAGCACCTTTGTGAGTCCCTTGGAGCAGGGACCAGTGTTCTGTGCCCAGTTCTGCGAGTTCCAGGACACAAAAGAAAATCTGCACCTCTTGGGGAAGTGAGCTGGATAGGGGAAGTCAGAACTGGATACCAGTGCAGAAATTTAGCACTATGTTGGGCAGAAAACCCAATGCAGTTCTGAAGATTCCGAATTACAATGCAAAAAACATTAGGTACAGTGGATTGTCTATACTGTTTTTATAACTGTAAATGCAGTTTAAATCCTCCTTTCTTGATTATTTTGGTGTTTTAAAGCTTTCTAGTGCATGTGAATCGGTAAAAACTCCTTAAACTTTCCCAAATCCATGGAAATCAATGCAGAAATTTAACATTATGTTTGGCTCGCAGACCAATGCAAATCTGAAGTAAAGATGCTGAATTACAAAAGCAGATACAGCGGGCTGTTAATACTACTTTTATGACTGTAAATTCAGCTTCAATGCTATTTTCAGTATTTTTGGTGTTTTTATGCTTTATGGTGCATGTATATTAAGAAAGAACAATTTATATCTTTCTACATGAAAATAAAGAAAACAAGCACAAAATCTTGCTGACTTCCCCAAGAGGTGCATCTTTAGGAGAGAGTAATGTTACTTGGGAGCGGGAGCGACCATTTTCAGAAGCTCCCGGTTTGGGAGCGAATCCGGGAGCGATTTTTTAAAAATATATATATTTTTATATTTTTTAATTTTTGATACATATATGTCAACAAAAACATGTCGAATGATGAATTAGATATGAAAAACATAAAAAAACATGGATTGATCATTGAACCATATCACATCAATCATCTAAAAATTATAATCTTCATCAACCATGTCCACAAGTTAGTAAAATACATATTACAACTGCAACATATTGAGTCTCGTGAATCATGATTCATCACATTCAATCTTAAAGTTTCAACTTCAAGTTTTTAAAAAATTCAATAGCATTTATCATCATTGATCACCAAAGTTGTACAGGTACTTGTAAGCTAAGTTTAACCATTACAAGAAGTGATATCTTAGATATTTCTAAGTCCTAACTTCTAACTGTTAACATGATATGAAATGTTATAAATTTATAAAATGAAACATGAATAATGAAATGAAATGAAACAACTTTAGTCTTTCACGAAGCATCATATTCATAATTCACAATCATTACCAATGAGTTATAATTGCCAAGGCCCAACTTCAAACTTCAAATTTTCATTGTCACAGTGATATATTGTTTACAAAAAATATCATTATGATATGAAAGAGTCAAGAGTCAAGAGTCAAGGACTCAAAATTCAACAGTTATGAAAACTAAAGTCCAATAGAAACAAAAAAAGACAAGTAAACTGTAAATGATAAATCTACATGTGGCCCTTGCCACGAGAGTCTCCAGGAGTATAAGGAGGTCGTGGTGGTCTTCTCGGAGTCTCCCGCACAAACCGACGACCAGAACTAGAACCTCCACGTGAGGGTGTAGATGAAGGTGGCGGCAGCAAAGGAACAAGACTCGGACCTCGAGCACTGCCACTGGATGGTGGAGGTGGAGGTGGAGGTGGCATGGAAGCATCATCTTCATCCCTTACAAGTTCCTCTTCCAGTTCTTCAATATGTACAATGCCATCCTCCAAATTTTCATCCTCTGGGTGATTGTCCCAAATTCTATATGTGGGATCCTCATTAGCCCGATCACAGTAATGACTCAACAACCTCAAGTTGTAGTGCACATAAACCAAGCTTTCTGCTCGGTTTTCATTGAGTCTGTTCCTTTTCACATTGTGTATGTAGCTGTAGGTGCTCCAACACCTCTCTGCAAAAGAAGTATTTACAACCTGTGAAAGAACTTTTTTGCCAATTTTGGCAAAAGTCCCTGCCCGCCATATGTTTCCCACCATGTGAGAGTATCAAATCTATCTCTATCGTCCATTGCATGGAAGTTACCATACAAACCAGTGCCATTGAAGTATTTGCCTATTTCAAGGCGCAC
>APFE030860167.1:54202-133989 GCA_000404065.3 Pinus taeda | reverse complement strand
TAATCAGTGTTGCAATGGGGGCAATGAAATTTAGTGGTTCCACCCCCTCTCCCTGTTTCGGCCCTGTGAACATATTTCCACAATGGGGTTTGGTCTTGTTTAGTCTTTTGAGTGCCCTGTTCACCCTCCTCCAGCTCCTCCTCACCGGGGTTTTCACCCATTTCACTTTCTCCAGCTTCTTCATTCCCCTCTCCAGTTTGGCCCCTCCGTTTCCTACTCTCCACCACCATAATAACCATAAAAGGGACCAGGGAGAGGAAAATGCCCAGAAATATGGTGAAGTCCATGGTGTTTGATGTTTGTAGGGTTTTCATTCAACAATCTGCAAATTAATTTCATTTATTGGGATTAATTAATTTAATTTATTAATTTAATTGCAATTCATAATTTTAATACTCAATAAACTAAATTAAATTCCCTAAATTACTACCTAACTAAATTAAACTAGCTAGATTAGCTAAATTGTTAAGTTACTTACCTCTGCAGGCTTGCTCCTCGCTCCTTGCTCCTCGCTCCTCGCTCTTCAACAATTGCTCCTTGCTCCAAACTCTTGCTCTTCAAGCTCTTCAAATTCTTCAAACATTCACAATGAAATGTTTTTATGCCCAAAGGGCCTTTTAAAACAAAAAAAAAAAAATTATAAAATTTTAGTTTTTTTCGGGTCCGCGAAATTTTTTTCCAC
Organism: Pinus taeda; assembly: GCA_000404065.3. Lineage (NCBI taxonomy): Eukaryota > Viridiplantae > Streptophyta > Pinopsida > Pinales > Pinaceae > Pinus > Pinus taeda. The sequence continues at coordinate 133,307 of APFE030860167.1, read as the reverse complement.
CGACCCACTCCCGGCCAACTTAAAATCGCTCCCGGAGCGATTTTTTAAAGCCCGGGAGCGATCGGGAGCGATCGCTCCCCGGTCGCTCCCGAGCTTTAAAAAGCGCTCCGGGAGCGACGGAGCGGCCGCTCCCTAGGTCGCTCCCGAAATCGGCAGGGGGCGAAATTTTTTTGGAAGGGAGCGCGCTCCCGAAAATCGCTCCCGTCCGGAAGCGATTTAGGGAGCACGCTCCCAAGCCGCTCCCGCCCGGAGCGCGCTTCGGGAGCGGGTTCGAAGGGGGGGGGCGCTCCCTCGCAACTATGGGAGAGACACAAAAGCATGAAAGTTAAGGTTATGAAGATGCTATGAAATGCATGAAGTATGAAGCATGCAAGAGAAATTATTAAGTACTCTATATATGAAGACCTTAGGTTGGTGCCTATACAAGTCTTGCTAAGTTGGTGCTTAGCCAAGGAGATCGGCGTAAATAGTAGGTTGGTGCCTACACAATATCTTGCTAAGTTGGTGCTTAGCTAGAGAGATTGGTGCCCCCAGTACGATGGTACCTACCAATGTTGTTAAAAGCGCGAGCGGGATTAAATCGGCGCGGGGAACGAATCGGAAAAAATCGTTTGGTACAAAAATATTCATTTTTTTTCAATTTTTCATTATAAATTGCGCTGCCCCGCCAGCCTGAGCTTTTTTCCCAAAAAAGCGCGCATTTTTCGAAAGAAGCGCGTTTTTTTCAAAAAAGCGCGCTTTTTCCCCAAAAACACAGCAAAAAAAATTAGCCTGCTTTTTTCTTATAAAAAGTGCGATTAAATCGGGCTAGGGAAAAACTCGCGATTTTTTGAAAAAAGCACGATTTAATCGCGCTTTTAACAACACTGGTACCTACAAGCTTTATAACAATAGATTGGTGCCTACAGACATTTATAAAGATAAGTTCTGTGGTTTTCTAACGTGAGGGCTTCCACTTTAAACTTTGTGTATTGTGATTTGAGTTTACATGCAGTTAATGGTTTGAAGTTAATGAATGATTGATGAATGTTCATTTAAAATTTAAATTTATATAATTAAAATAAATAAATAAAACAGATCTTATACTGATTCACCACTCCACTCTCAGTATAAGCATAATTTCAATATAGTATAAAAGCATTTTCTTGGTAATTGTCCCCTCCCAGACATTATTTATAATCTACATAGACAAGTCGAAGACTCTATCGTGCAAGCACATCCAGCAAGGCGATGTGTGTCTCCATCATGCCCTAATATCCATCCTCCTCTTCACTAATAATGTGGTCTTCTTGGCCTCCACTCCTCAAGGTCTACAGAGACAGTTGAGTTGATGATCAACCATAAGAAAACCAAGATAATGATCTTCGACTATTCAAAGAAGTCCCTTAGAAATTTCCACCTTTAATTCAAAGGGGTTGAGCTTACCAACAAATCTCTAGGGGTTCAATTTTCAAACTAGATCCAGATTAAGGTAGGCTCTCCAACCCTAAGGGAATAAGGGGTATGGGTCCCTTGCTTTTATATAGAGATGGTGTTTCCAAAACCAAGTTCAATGCATTTGTCCAAATTGGACCTCATAGACTCCATCATCATACCCACAATATTGTAGGGTTCAAAGGTACGCTTAAGTCAGATTGGGCCAATACTGAGAATTTCGGCCCTCTTCCTATATTGCATCAACAGATGCAAGGGGATAGTCCCCTGATCCATCATGCAAGTAGAGTCTGCAACATGCCCTTTTTGAATCAAGATTGTCTTCAAACTGGTAGATTTATTGCATTGCCTTTAGAGATTTTCCAACAAGATGACAGACAAAGACCAATACCCATATATTTCCTACCAATGTCGATATTCAAAAGTTTCTTGTTTCCTTCAATTAATCGTTATATCAGTATACTGCTTATCCCCATTCAAGTATTCTTCTAATGCTCTTGGTCACGTTGTGCCTAATAAGGGAATAAATGGGAATATCACAAAGGATATTTAACAGCGATACATCCAGATCACTTGGATCACCTGCCTTGGGAATTTGGGTCCCAAGATGACCTTTTATGTAGGGCACTCCCTAGAACTCATAAGCGACCTCATAGTGCAAATGCAGCGCCCTTGAACACTTTGACACTAGATGTTGAGAAATCTAGGGCATTCAATGTTAACAATTTCTCTGCTTGATAATTGCTTGTGATATGCTTCTTCTTCTTTTACTTATGATCTTTAGCTTATTAGTGTGTTCTTTTTCATCAAGACAATTATCAAAATAAAGATAAGTGACACAAAATATAGGCTTCTCCAACGAGTGTCAAAACCTCTCACCTCGAAGGAGGAAAACCCAATAAAATTCTTCTTCTAGATCCTCAGTTAATAAGTACCAAGACCATGGCACTGAACCTTAACTCTAGTATCCCCTTCAAGAACCTTGTCACCAACCTCGTCTTCCTTGCCCTTCCTTCCCTTGCTCCTTAGAGAAACTCGGTCTCTATTTCTTATGTTGCACCTTCACAATTTCTCTAGAGAATCTCGGACTCTAGGTATTCTAGAGAAACTCAGTCTCTACTTCTATATTCCAGAAGATTCCTTCATTCACTATCCCAGAAGAAACCCATTCACTACCTTCCAAAAGATTCCTTCTTCGCTGCCCCCAGAAGATATTGTTGCCCCAAAATATCCTACTTTGCTGCTCCAGAAGATTCTATTTCGTTTGCCCTAGAAGATTCTTCCTTCGATACCCTAGAAGAGTGTCATTTTTGCTTTAGAGAAAACTCTTTCTCACTGCCTCTTTTTTGCATTTCTTTATGCACTTCTCTTCGCTGGAATGAGTTCGAACTTGATGCTTAAAATGGAGGCCAAGTTCTTCTACTTATACCCCTCCTCACTAGGTCTTTAGGCCAACTTGACAGCTGGATGTACGCCGACTTGAAGAGGTTTGGTGACATGTTCTTTGGAGGATACTTTACATAGACAAGATGACCTTTTACAAAGTGTAACATGACTTCATTTACATGACAATGACCCTTATATTTTATGACTAGATGACAAATAAATCCTAAAGACTCTAAATGGGAGTCTTGACTCAAAAGCAAAATCCTTAGACATGAAACCATGAAGCAAACCAATATAATAATTTCATTTTTCTTATTTACATAAAATCATAATTACATGTCGTTATGAAGACTGAACCTAGTTACACCTTTCAACACTAGATGCATCTTCCTAGTTAGACTCGGGATCCACCTAACTATTTCTAAGTTAGCTCTGGTCAACTTCAAGTGGAAATTAAGCAACAACTGAGATGAGAGGATAAGGACACAAAGACAGAGAAGCATTTTATTTTCAAATGTCCCCATCACTATGAGTTACATGGTTGTTCCCATTGCCTATTCAGGGAGTTCCATAACTCCCTCTCCACCTTTTTCTAGTACATAAAACACTAGTGCCTACCCTTGTACTTGGGAGAGGCCCTCGAGCTCAAAACTCACATTCTCTGCCCTTCCCGATAGGATACTACTTAAAGGATCAACCTTTTTTTCCAATGCTCCCAAATAGGACCACCAAGAGGTAGGCAAAGTGCACCACCATTCTTGCTCTCAATTCTATTAAACCTTGAGAGGTAGCCCAATGCTCAATAGTAAGACCCATGCAAAGTTGTTGTATAGGGTCTTTAGATAGTTCACACTAGACCGATAGGCAGGCCCCTTCTACCAGTTCTTAGCAAAGCACAGCCTTTTCCAGATAGGGAGACATCCCCTAAACCAAATCCATCTCCATTTACCAATTTTTTATGCTAAGTCTCTTTCCATTGATCTCAAATAGTAGAAGAAATTCCCTTTCAACTTCAAAAGAGGACTTCCTCTCTCCTTCATTTGAAGGCAGGTATTTACAGCATTGAACCTCTTTCCCTTCCACTTGGCTCCAGAAAATTGTACTTCTTCCTTTTGGCATCATCGTAGTCATGCTTAGATCTTTTAGGGTAGCACTAACTCTTTCTTTTAGAGTGGCCTTTGCACTCCCACTTTGTATCGCCACTTATATACTAACCAATCTCATTGACCTACCCTCAGTCATTCATTCGACATCACTAAACTTATCTTATCTTAGTCTCTTGCTTTAAATTACATTTTTTCATAGAATTTAAGCAGTAGAATTTGCATAATATCATTCACCCTATGCACTTTTCTTTCCTTCATATTTCAACTCCAAAAGTCATTGGCAAGTTCATTTAAGCTATTAATTTACTAGTAAAAAACAGGACTTTCGAGTTAACTCAATTTTAGTGCAACTTAGGCAATCTAGGCCTATAAATTTGACATACTTAATTCATTTTCAGCAAGATTTTCTGCTTGTTTTCTTTATTTTCATGTAGAAAGATATAAATTGTTCTTTCTTAATATACATGCATCATAATGTCGTTCTTTTGCAGAAACTAAATAAAGTTAGGGATCTTGATTGAGAATAACTCGAAATCATATAAGAATTGAGAGATTCTTCAGATGTTCCATAGATGTTGGCATAAAGTTACAAATGCCAGCTAGTTTGTCATAAATCTTAACAAAAAGCTAAAGAAAATCCAGTTAAATGCAGCATCAAATGATTGCACAAATCATCACACAGGTTCTTGAACAAAGTCAATAATTCTCTAAACTTGTTCTCCAGGAAATCCTACTCAGTATCTTACCAGTACCTTCGGACTTAAGGACTCGTTATCAGAAACAACCCAGCACTGATCATTTTCCAGCACAAAAGGTTCATCTTTCTCATCAGTAGACACCATTTCATCCCCTTCCACTGCAGCCAATCTTCGAACAATGCAGTTATCTGGATTTTGAGGATCTTTCAATGCAACAACATCACCAACAAAGACTTTCCTGGAATAGAGGAAACAATATCTCTTAAGGTCTTTAGTGTAAAAAAAAAGATAGCAATATACTTTTAAAAAACAGTGAACACCATGAACACCAATCAATAAGATCCTTTATGAAGCAACATTATAAAGACTTCTCCATGCACCACCCTTCTTGACTACTCTGTTCTACTCATCTAAAAGCATTTCCAACATATTCAGTCGCCAACTAGCTGCCTTCGTTTGTTCCACAGCAAAGGTCCACCTTCAAATACAAAGGAATTCCAGGATTTCCTAATATAAGAGAACTAACTAACAGTTTTGAATAACAAAACATCAATGTTTAATACATCAAGAGTACAATGCCACTTGTTAACACCCAACATGGATTTCAATTTTTTCTCAATATTCGTATTGGGAATTCGTCGAAATGATTCATGAACACATTACGAGATGTATTATTTGATTGGTCCATCATTCAGCATCAACAGTTTATGAGCGCTAGTCACACTTGGCATATTGTCGCAAGTATTTTAATATTAAGGGATCGAGAATTCGACAGGTTTTGGGTTGGTAATTCATAAACAGATACATCCAAAGGATACATCACATTCATGCTCTTATATCAATTGGACAGGTTTTGGGTAGGTACTTAAAAGATAGGTACATCCAGAGAATATATCACATTCATACTCTCATATCAATTGGACAGGTTTTTAGTTGGCAGAAGAATCTCCATACATACAGCTTTCTTGCAGCATTCAGAACATGTACAGGTGTTGGAAAACTCATAAATTGCCAGAGCGGTGAAATTTGAATACCTTGATTTTTTAGATTCACTTTCTTGGAAAAATTTGTGTTTCATGGAAATCATTTTTTTTTAGAATCTCATTACATATTTGATGACCCTTTAATGAGGCAAATTGAAGAGGTTAGATTTTTGGCTATTTTCAATGTTACGAACATCGCAATCGGGATTAAATTGGCAAAGAGAAAAAATCGGAAAAATCGGGAAAATTTTGGCAAATACAAAAATATTCATTTTTTTCAATTCTTTTAATATCTAAAGCATCTACAACATAAAATAAATGCATTAACACATAAATATGATAAAAAACTAATATGTAAGATGTGTAATATCATTTCTAGTGCTACAACACACATAACAGTGAATCATCTCCTGAATAGTAATACTACTGATTTCCTCTGCCCCACTTGCAAGAAAATGCAATAGCTCTCCCTCTAGATGTAGATGGCGGTGGAGTTGGCAATGGATTTTGTTGGGCTCTAGAAGTTGAAGAACTAGGAGCTACAGGAGGTAGACCACGTCCTCGACTAGTGACAGGGGTGGCCTAGGTAGGTGGTGTCACCACCTCCTCATGTTGCTCCTCCTCCTCCTCTACCCCCTCCACTACCCCCTGCTCTAACCAATCAGCGGCAAACTCCATGAGAGGCCTCTCGGCCTCAACCCTCCATGCCGCAGTGGTGTCAGTCAATCCCATCCAATGAGATCGCTTCCATATCAAGTGTCCTCTCAAGTTGCCTCACCCACAATCGAAGATTGTAGTAGACGTAGACCATGTCATTAAGTCGCTAGGACTCCAACCTGTACAAGGGTCATAAAATAATAATTATAAAACAAAATATTATTTAATGAATTCAAAAAATTAATTGGAAATTTGGAAGATTTTAAGTTTCAACCTATTGCACTTCTTGGTGTGTATTTTTTCAAATACACTCTAGTTGCACTCGCATCCTAACGAGCTACATGTTTAGTTGAGCACTCGAATGGCAAGCCTTCGCAGATTGGGTACTCTGGCACCATAGCTTCTCCACCATGCATCTACAACAAAATTACAAATAAGATAAACATAAGAAACAAAATGAAATTTGAAAGTTGAAGCAATGTATGAAGTTATGAACTTGAAGAGACAATGAAATTTGAAACAAACTAAAAAATACCTAGCATTTTCATCCTCCTATCAACCACAACCATGTCAAAGCTAAATGTGATACCTGCCATCTTGTATATCTTTATTTCTTTGGAGATTTTATACGTTCTGCTGGAGATGGCACCATCCTCTGAACACAAGTGAAAATCCCATCCATGACCTTAGCATCAAATAAGAACCCACAGGAGTAATCAAATGTGGGGTTCAGGTAGATCCCTGCAGCATGAATGGGATGACAGATTGTGTTGTTTCATCGCTCATCAATCACTTCCCATAGGAGGAATTGTTTCTGAAACCCCTCATCTCCCTTATCATCATAGTAGGTCTGAATGGATTTTTTGGCCCTATCATCAGACCTACTATGATGATAAGGGAGATAAGGGGTTTTAGAAACAACTCCTCTTATGGGAAGTGATTGATGAACGATGGAACAACACACTCCATTGTCCCATTCATGATGCAGGGATCTACCTGAACCCTGCATTTGCTTACCCCTGTGGGTTCTTATTTGATGTTGGGGTCATTAATGGATTCTTCGCCTGTGTTCAGAGGATGGTGCCATTTCCAGCAGAACATGCAAAAATCTCCAAAGAAATTGAGATATATAGGATGGCAGGTAGCACATTTAGCTTTGACATGGTTGTGGTTGATAGAAAGACTAAAATGCCAGGTATTTTTTAGTTTGTTTCAAATTTCATTGTCTCGTTCGGTTCATAACTTCATATTTTGCTTCAACTTTCAAATTTCATTTTTTTCTTATGTTTATCTTATTTGTAATTTTGTTGTAGATGCATGGTGGAGAAGCTATGGTGCTAGAGTACCCAATCTGCAAAGATTTGCCATTCGAGTGCTCAGGCAAACATGTAGCTCCTCCAAATGCAAGCGCAACTAGAGTGTATTTGAAAAAATACACACCAAGAAGTGCAACAGGTTAAAACTTAAAATATTCTAAATTTCCAATTAATATTTTGAATTCGTTAAATAATATTTTTTTAATTATTATTTTACGACCCTTGTACAGGTTGGAGTCCTGACGACTTAATGACATGGTCTATGTATACTACAATCTTCGATTGTGGGTGAGGCAACTTGAGAGGACCCCTGATATGGAGGCCATCTCATTGGATGGGATTGACACCACTACTACATGAAGGGTTGAGACCGACAGGCCTCTCATGGAGTCCGTCGTTGATTGGTTAGAGCAGGAGGTAGTGGAGGGGGTAGAGGAGGAGGAGGAGAAGCAAGGTTTAGTGGCATCCCCCCATGTGATCCTATTTTTTAGGAAGTACATCTAAGAAAAGTATGCAGCTCCTTTATGTTGGCACCTTTGGATAAGGATGACAGTACCCTTGAAAGTCTAGCAGATAGAAGAAGTGCAAGCCACTTTGGAGCAGACCCCTGTAGCAGCTTGTACGAACGTAAAATTAGAGGTATGGTATCTCTCAAGGTACATGTAATGAATTTATATTTTTGTTTGTTTTAAGGACCTTTTGATGGAAGGTTTGATTTGAATAAGTACCCTAGATGGCTCATGGAAAACCTTAGCTCACATATGAAACCCTAACCCTATTATGTTCCCTTGTAAGAAACCCTTTCTTTTGATTTTTTAGGGTTTGTGCATTCTAGGGTATGATGATGAGGATGATGTTTTGAATTCCATCCTCCATTAGTGTATGAAAACCCTAAGATCGTATCGCATGCTTTTATGATCACATATTGTGCTTGGTAGTGCTTGTCTATGACTATTGTAAGGTGCCTCATGAAGAAAGCATTGGAATAAGGATGTGCATGATAGATCCTATGTCTTGGTAAGCACGATGAGCAGAGGACATTGTGAGGACCCTAATTTTGGTATCTTGATTGAGTCATTGATCACTTTGATGCGTTGTGCCAGGATCTTATGAAGGATTGTCTTATGAATATGAATGCCTGGATGCGAAACAACCCTCCTCATCATGGATTGGGTGATTTAATGCATCGGTTGCAGTCATCTAGCAATGAAAGGTAATGCAGTTGTTTGGGACAATCTCATGGGAGGATTTCTTCACTCTAGTTGAAGAAGGACCATGATGTTTCTTCAGAGTTTACTCTTTGATCTGAAGCAAGCTTCCTAGAAGTTTGTTTTTGCAGTTGCCTCGTGGAAATTCTCATCCCTTGCATGAGAAGGTCATGATTGAAAGCTAGATGATCACATGAAGCAAGGCTTTAGAGGGAGCTATAGAATACCTGGCAGTATGACCCGATGACTCTTCTTGCCTGATGTTTATTGATGAAGGCAAGCCATGGCAGTTTATTATGATTATGATCACTATGATGATGCCTTGATATATCCTTGTTACTTGAGAGGCTAGATGATTATGATTGATCACTTTGGCACATGGACCTAAGGGTCTATATCAGGAAAAGGGACAGTTTACAAGTGGCTCGATGATTATGTTTTGGCAAGGTCACTTTCCCTATATTCATAAGGAGTTATGAACAAGCCATGTTGATTGGATTGTAAAGATGCAGCGCTTGATGATGCATGATTGATGACCCTCTCGTTTATCAATGTAAGAGGAAGTTGACTTTTATAGTCAAGATGGAAGACCTAGCCTTGATGCATTATTCCCTACACTTTGGTCTGCATATAGTTCCAAAGAATAGAAAAACAAGTCCCCTTCCGATAAATCAACAAACAAAGCCAAACATAGCTATTAAATCCAGAATGACTCGTGTCAAGTGCATACTTTGGTGCAAATGGCTTGCAATAGCTAAAGTTTAGATGGAGCCTTCTGCTACTGCAGACTTTTCAAACAGCATCTAATGTTGTGTTATATTTGACAATGAACTTCCTCCAGGGATTGACTTGAATTATCTCGAAGAAATCCAACTTCATTGGGAATGCTAGATATCAAAATTTAAGGTGAGGATGAAAAAGAATTGTGAACAACGCGATGAAATACAAACTATAAAAAGAAACAAAATCCCATCTTTCACAGGGAAGCAACAGGCAAATGGTGCATATAAATCCCATTATATTCAACTCCATGATTCCATTATCATAAACTTAGTAAAGTAATTATTAAAACACAAGCAATCATATTGCAATCAAACATTCACAATGGGCTTCATAAATTCAATGAATATTGGCATGAGAAATGACCAAGAAATTGGTTCGCACTCCAAATCAAAAAAATGTGCATGCAAGTAAAACAAACAAAATTAGGTCTGTTACAAAAATAACAGTCAGTCTAGCTAAAGACCTGCCAATAATGGTCCAGTGTTCCACAGGGATGCATCCCCAAGGGTGGGGAGGTGCTCCCCACATTTTCCATGCTCCTGGGACATTGGGATGTATGGGGAAACATTTTCCCACATCCACCTTATGGGGAAACTCAAGGAAACATGGGGGGGGGGGGGGGGGTTTTCCCAATGTGGGGGACATGTTTCCCCAAAGGGTGCGTGTGGCCGTCCCCCCTCAAAAAGGGTTGGCCATCAACCCTGGATTTTCACTGACGACAATAATTTACAAGTGGGGAAGCCTAGCATTCAACCCTAGGGTCCCACTAATGCTATATAATTAATGTTAGATTCTTAATTAAAAGTCCTTTTACCTAAATTTTCAATACTGCCATTAATTGTTTCAGGTTGTTTGAGAGTGGTTCCAACCTCATTGGATTTCATATGGAGAAAGTAGAATTTTAGATCCCACTCAAAATCAAGCAGACTTAATTATTTTCACGATTTCAAGATTGGGGGATTGCAACATTTCCACTAGATTTTATCATGTATGAGGGCCTGTAACTAGCATTTAATCCAGAGCACCAAGCCCTCTATGTACCTCAATGTTGGTGTCATTGATTGTTGAACTCCTTTGTCGTGACCCTACTAAAATTGTATCTATCACTCTAACAAAATCTCAATTTGACATGTTAAGCTTTTTATATCTTATTTTAATGCTTAGAGGGTGATATTGATGATGACGATCCCAATATAGGCAGTTTTTTAAAGATATGTAGGTATTTGTTGTATCATGATAGTTTTTGGACTATCAAGACCACTAGAGCCTCTTTGTTGATGTATTTTTGGTTTAAAGATGGATTGTACTCGTGCTAATTTGGTTATATACAGTGTACACCCTTGCTTCTTTTTTCTTTTTTTTATCAGATCATTTTTTTCCTTTTTTATTGTTGGGAGTCAAATCCTTTTTCCAATTCATTTTACTCGCATTACCCACATACTTACGCACATACATGTGGATCTCTTCAATCCAGGGTTGTTAGAGCGCCTCAATACTTACCTATGTACATACATCATGATCTCTTCAATAGACGGCTTAAGAGCACCTCATCTCTGTCATTGCACTATATAGAAGTGTTCATACAATATTTAGAGAGAAACTCAAATTACAGTGTTTCTTTCTTTCTTTATGTTATTTTCAGCATTTTCTAGGAGCTGCACTTGTACTCCCACATTTTATTAATACCAATGCCGCAGACATCGGCATCAAGATAAAATCAGCATTGTCCAGAAAAACAAAATATCGTAAAAATCGAGAAAAATATCAATAAAAATCGGCAAACATCAGCAAAATTAAGATACCAACAAAATATCGGTAAAAAACAACAAACATCCGTTAGGTCAAAAATCGTGATTTCGGGATTTTATCACAATAAATCTGGATCTTTACAACACTGATTAATACTAATTGTGGCCTTCTTCAGTCCCCCATTGACCTACTTTTGTGGTCATATGTTGGGCAATGATAAAATTATCTTCTCCCTTGACAATCATTTGCCATAAACCCTAGGTTGCAGGAAACGTTGCCCAGGGGTCCATTTCCAGCCGGAAACGAAACGGAAACAAGGAAACTCGTACCGTACGGACTAGAAACTCATTTCCAGCCGTACTGCACGTTTCACTCTGGGGAAACGTGGCCAGTACAGTCGGAAACGAGTTTTCAGGTCGTACAGCAGAGTTTCTAGTTAACACTTGACATTTTCTTTTTTCTTTTTTTTATTTTTTTCTTCTAATTTTTTATTGGGCGACTAAAATATCTTATGGATGCTTCGATGCCTCTCTTAAGTTATAAAAAGGAGTCTCGCCTCATTCTCTTATCACACAATTAAGCAAGTCGTTTCTCTTGGAGAAGGACGATTTTAGCAAAAGGAGAAAAGAGGAAGAGAGTAGTGGTTTCAGCTAGAGCGCTTTCAACAGTGAGCAAAGGAAATTTCAGCCGCAAGAAAAAGAGATTTCAGCAGCAGATTTGGAGTACAAAGTTTCCGGCTACGATATGTTAATTTTAGGTATGTTCTATCCTTAGAGCAATTTATTTCAATTTTCACAATTAGCTCAATATCTTTTCTAGATTAGCAATCACATTAGCATAATAGTAAATTGCAGATAGAACATAAACATAAATCGCAAAAGACAAGCCAAGACAAGAGGACACAAGATGTGGCGCTAGCCAGGGACAAACCCCAATGTGGGGAAACCCTTGATCAATTCTTCTTATATGTTCTTCAATAGTTCAGCGGAGAGAGAGAGAGATAGTACATATACAACAAAAATCAACACTTTCACTTATCTAAATAACAGCGTAGATCATCTCTAAGAGGATGATACATGGCTAGTTGAACTCAGTTGAAGACATGCTGCTTCAACTGATTCTCCAAGGTGACTCCATCACCCTGCTGCACTTATCATTTTGTGGCACTTCACTGTGTTGCACCATGTTGCACCCGTCATCACTATGTTGCATCTCATCATGCTTCACTAACCATGACTGTACCCATCACTGTACTACATCATGTACCATGATGTCCCATCTACCATTGTTGCACCAATCAACACTGACCTACACCATGCTGCACCATTGCTTCTGTCATGTTGCCATATTGCTTTAGTCATGCTGCCACGCTACCTTAGCTGCTGGCTATGGCCTATGGCCTAGCCCAGCAGCAAGATAGACTATGATCCATAGTCTTAGGATACACACAATGTTGTCATCAATATGTAAATTGTTGATCTGTGTGTTAGGAGCTTCTACTCATCAAAGGTATGGGTAGCAGTTCCTTTATCTAAACTGTTGATAAGAACCTTTTGTGACAGCACATAGGATCTCCTCATCTCAAGAGACCTCTCCTTTCAGCGTGGTTGGTCTTTAGGACAGCGGACAAGATGTGCACCTAAAATGCAACAATCTCTTTCTTACAGCGAATAGGAGGTGTAGAAGACTGTGTTTGTTGTTGTTCCTTACTATGATTGGTTAGGGCACCCATGTGCTATAACAACCCTCAAACAGTCACCTAAAACATCCCTCAATGACTACGGCCTTATCAAGGAAGGGTCTCCTCCATTTGTGTCGTTGTTCTAGGCACTTTTCAGCCTAAGAAGCCTCCACACTATCCCTATTTTAGTTAGGCAAGGCCTGCGGCCTACCATAGGGACTTGTTGTCACCTATAGCCAACCAAAACAATGTCACCCTTACCGTGAAGCTGCCTACAAACAGTCTGCAATTCTCCTTACCTAACTCAACCTCCCCATAGCATGGAACAACCCTCCACGCAGGCTAAAACAGCCTTCCTTTGTCTCCGCCCTTTAGGGAGCTAACTCGGCCTCCCTTACAGCAAACTCAGCCCTCCAAAAGACTCGTGAAACAGGGCTCTATAACTACATTGTTCAGATCTCCTTTGCTGCGGCTAAGATAGAGCTTCCCTAGCCTCCAACTTAGGGCTATCTCCTTCACAACATGACTGCGTCTTCCTTGACTAGGGTAGACTACGTCTTCCTTGATTTAGGTCATGTGTAGAGTTGCTAGGGCATCATCTAGGACTGTGTTTAGACTTCAAGCTTAGGCTCCTTCCCTACTGCATCTAGGGCTTCCTCCTCTTAGACTTCTCTCCCACTAAAACCCAAAACAAGTGGAGAGAAATCAAGAGTGAAGTGTGTTCAAATGACTATCAAGTCACCTCCTTTTATACTAAAACGTTGAGAACACATGGGGGTTATTTGGTTGCTGGCCAACCTTGACGAATTGTCCCATAACACAAATAAACTCATATCTCCATGAATACTTATCGGAATCAGATGATCTTTAGAACAATCCTACACCTCTCGATGAGGGAATTCCAAGAAAAATATTAGTTGTCATAAATAAGATGACCCACCTGAAGTTTGGCCCTAGTTGCCAATTTTAACACTCCCTCACAACTAAGGAAAACTCCATCCGTTGATCCATCTGCCAAACTGTACTATCTCTGCCATCAATGCCCTGCACTGCTCTGCTCTGCTGAACCATGAAGAAGAAGAATTGAACGAGAACGTCTCGTACCATTCTCTACTAACCTGAAGTCAGTCCCATATGAAGAGAGAGTGTCATACCACTCTTACTGATCCCAGACCAGTGCCAAGAGAGAGTGAGTTATATCACTCTTATTGACCCGAATTCAGTTCCAATTGATCCCAGATCAATATCACAAGAGAGTGTCTCAAACCACTCATATTGACCTGAAGTCAGTTTCATTGATCCCAGATCAATATCAAAAGAGAGTGTCTCAAACCACTCACATTGATCCCATATCAGTTCCATGAGAGAGTAAGCTATATCACTCTTACTGACCCGAAGTCAGTTCCAATTGATCCCATATGAATGTCAGTCATCCTAGCATAGGGAGTACGGTAGATACATGATGCGTCCATCGATACTACTATGGTCCCTAACCCCATTTCCTTAGTCATTGGCCAAATGAGAGGTACTTCCCATGAGTCCCAGACTGCATCGGTTGGAAGCCTCGACAACAGAACCACTCATCCTGTCCATAAGTCGCCACGAGGTATCACAGGGGAAGGCTGAACCATTCACCCAGTACACAGCGCACTACTAGGGGAGGGTGAGTCGCCCTATGGTCGTTTGTTGCTCCAAGAAGTACCCCAATTCCCCTGGAGCTCCTAAAGCTCAATGCATGCATCACAGGACCCTCATAAGAGGGTCTCTCAACGACTCCAAGTCGTTTAGGAAAGTCACAAATTTGACCTTTCCTTGGGGCTTCGACGGAATGTCTACGCCTTGCACATCAATCCCAATGCAATGGAGCCTTCTTGCTCATCGATGTACCATATCCCAGATAAAGTGGTCCCTGATGTCTATATGCTTGGAGAAATCATAAAATATGGGATTCCTCAATAATTGAATCCCCCTCTGGTTGACACAGAATATCACGGTGGTATCCATCATGTGTACAAACAGCTCACTAACGAGCTTCCCCAACCAACCAGCTTCACACAAGGTCATACTTGTAACTATGTATTCGCTCTCAACGATGCTCAAAGCAACCGTCTTCTGCTTCCTGCTCATCCAAGATATCGTAGCAGAACCCAAAGAGAACTAGCACCCAGAAGTGCTCTTGCGATCCTCCATACTGCTTGTTCAGTCAGCGTTCAAATAATCATGCAGCTTCATATTTCCGGCAGTGTATCTCAAACCATGAGAGATGGTGCCCCAAAGATATCTCAAAAGATTATTAGCACCAATCTAGTGAGGCTCAACCATATATGAGCTCAACCTGCTAACTACAAAACATATATTCGGTCGGGAGTTCACTAATAACATCAATGCTAGAATGAGTTTATGAAACTCAGAGACATTTCCCAAATCAAGTTCGGCATCTCTACCACATAACTTCTGAAAGTTAAGCTCCATCGAGGTAGTCACGGGCTTGCAGTTCACCATTCCAAATCGAGAATCCAACTCCCTCTTACTTTTGCAAATGAGAGGGTCTACACCTGTCAGAAAGAGGTCATCCTCAGAAGGTGCTAGTATGAGAGGTCTATCATCCACAACCTTCAAGAAAAGGTTTGGATCAACTTCACTCCTAGTGAATCTCAACTTCATCAGACAGCTATCAATACTCTCATATCAAGCCCGAGGTGTTAGCTCTAAATCATAAAGAGCTTTCTTCAACCTGCATACATGAGATTCCTCATCATGAATCTCAAACCCCTCGGGTTGTTCCAAACCTGTGGACCTGTTACATGAGGGGAATGGTCCCCTTGTAAGATTTTCCTTCGATACATCTCGAACATGTACCTTCATGCTCTTCTTGAATTCAAGCATCCCTATCATCATCTGACTCACATCGGGTAGGGCCCCATAAAAAGTAGACCTTCGATGCTATAAATGAGATGTGTCAAGTTTCAACTGACATGGTCCCCAACAGACTTCCTGCAACTTGATACAAACCGCTAGCCCTGAACCCATGAACAAAATCATCTTTGAAAATTTCATTTTCAAACACATACCTTTCCATACATAATCCCACGATTGTTTCCATCTCTACCAATTTAGAGAGAGAACCCTTCTATCCGATGAAGTGCCTTGAAGCACTACAATCAATAGGCCAAATTACCAAAGAGTCTAGAGGAGAGGGCCAATATAAGATAATGCTTCCTTATCTTATTAGAAACAACACTTGATTCTCCATACCTAGGGTTCCTTTCTTTCTTCTTAGAGTCGGCTATTTCCTTGATGACTTGCATTACCTGTCATTCCTTCAATCATTGAAGATGTCCCTAGAATGATTGTTATCTTCATCAAGTGATGCGTCCCTGCCATTCGGACACTCCTTCGCATAATGGCCGAACTTATTACAAACAAGGCATCTGCCTTTCCTTCCACCCTTAGATCCGGACTTCCCATTGAAGTGATCTTTAGGTAGGCCATCAGAATCTTCCGTTGCGCCATTCTAATAATATTTTGTGTTTCGACTTCACCCTTGATGAATTTGACGAGGGATGAGGAATCCATTGATCCTTTTGTCCTTTCCCAACTATCTTCGGTGATTGCTCTTTCACTCTTGCTTGGGCTTTGTCTTCACCTCAGCTCTGATACCATGTTAATTTTAGGTATGTTCTATGCTTAGAGCAATTTATGTCAATTTTCACAATTAACTCAATATCTTTTCTAGATTAGCAATTGCATCAGCATAATAGTCAATTGCAGATAGAACATAAACATAAATCGCATAAGACAAGCCAAGACAAGAGGACACCAGATGTGGCGATAGCTAGGGACAAACCCTAATGTGGGGAAACCCTTGATCAATTCTTCTTATATGTTCTTCAATAGTTCAGCACAGAGAGAGAGGGAGAGATAGTACATATACAACAAAAGTCAACACTTTGACTTATCTAAATAAGAGCACAAATCATCTCTAAGAAGATGATACATGAAGTAGTTGAACTCAGTTGAAGACATGCTACTTCAATTGATTCTCCAAGGTGACTCCATCACCCTACTGCACCTATCATTGTGCTGCTCCTCATCATCATGCTGCACTTCATTGTGTTGCACCATGCTGCACCCATCATCACTATGCTACATCTCATCATGTTTCACTAACCATGAGTGTACCCATCACTATACTGCATCATGTACCACGCTATCCCATGTACCATTGCTGCACCATGTACCAGTGCAGCACCAGAGAAAGAGGGAGAGATAGTACATATATAACAAAATTCAACACTTTGACTTATCTAAATAAGAGCACAAATCATCTCTAAGAAGATGATACATGAAGTAGTTGAACTCAGTTGAAGAAACACTGCTTCAACTGATTCTCCAAGGTGACTCCATCACCCAACTGCACCTATTATTGTGTTGCTCCTCATCATCATGCTGCACTTCACTGTGTTGCACCATGCTGCACCCATCATCACTACGCTACATCTCATCATGCTTCACTAACCATGACTATACCCATCATTGTACTGCATCATGTACCATGCTATCCCATGTACCATTACTGCACCATGTACCATTGCAGCACCAATCAACATTGACCTACACCATGTTGCACCATTACTTCTGTCATGCTGCCATATTGCTTTAGTCATGCTGCCACATTGCCTTAGTTGTTGGCTATGGCCTATAGCCTAGCCTAGCAGCACGATAGACTATGATCCACAGTCTTAAGATACACACAATGTTGTCATCAATGTGTACATTGTGTGTTAGGAGCTTCTACTCATCAAAGGCATGGGTAGCAGTTCCTTTATCTAAACTGTTGGTAAGAACCTTTTGTGACAGCACATAAGATCTCCTCAACTGAAGAGACCTCTCCTTTCAGCGTGGTTGGTCTTTAGGACAACGGACAAGATATGCACCTAAAATGCAACAATGTCTCTTTCTTACAACAGATAGGTGTAAAAGACTATGTTTGCTAATGTTCCTTACTATGACTGGTTAGGGCACACCCATGTGCTATAACAACCCTTAAACAATCACCTAAAACATCCCTCAATGATTGTGGCCTTATCAAGGAAGGGTCTCCTCCATTCGTGTCATTGTTCTGGGCACTTTTCAGCCCAAGAAGCTTCCACACTATCCCTATTTTAGTTAGGCAAGGCCTGCGGCCTACCACAAGGACTTTCTATCACCTATAGCCAACCAAAACAATGTCACCCTTACCTTGAAGTTGCCCACAAACAATTCAAAATTCTCCTTACCTAACTCGGCCTCCCTATAGCATGGAACAACCCTCCACGCAGGCTGAAACAGCCTTCCTTTATCTCGGCCCTTTAGGGAGCTAACTTGGCCTCCCTTACAGCAAACTTGGCCCTCCAAAAGACTCATGAAACAGGCCTCTATAACCATATTGTTCAGATCTCCTTTGTTGCAACTAAGACAGAGCTTCCCTTGCCTCCAACTTAGGGCTATCTCCTTCACCACATGACTGTGTCTTCCTTGATTTAGGTCATCTGCAGAGCTACTAAGGCATCATCTAGGACTTCGTTTAGACTTCAAGCTTAGGCTCCTTCCCTATTACGTTTAGGGCTTCCTCTTCTTAGACTTCTCTTCCACTAAAACCCAAAACAAGTGGAGAGAAATCAAGAGTGAAGTGTGTTCAAATGACTATCAAGTCACCTCCTTTTATACTAAAACGTTGAGCACACATGGGGGTTATTTGGTTGTTGGTTGACCTTGACGAATTGTCCCATAACACAAATAAATTCATATCTCCATGAATACTTATCGGAATCGAATGATCTTTAGATCAATCCTACACCTCTCGATGAGGGGGGTCCAAGAAAAATATTAGCTGCCATAAATAAAAAGACCCACATGGAGTTTGGCCCTAGTTGCCAATTTCAACACAGTATTCTTGGCTTTTGGCTGAGCTACAACCATATTTCTCGTCTTTTCTGGCATTTTGGGGTAGCTTCAGCTACAGAAAATTAATTTGGGTAAAAAGCATTCATTTTCTTAGTTTTTTCCTACTATTTCTTCAATTTTTCGAGGATTTATACTACCAAAAATATGAAAAACGTTTTTTCTTTACAGATTAGTTTTTCTAATTTCCTTTTGCAGCAATGGCTTCCAACCAAAGTGTAGCTGCAATTTCAAGCCCCAAGCCCAACCCAAGGGTTGAATATTATCCTCTTTGGAGGCATGTTCAGAAGCTTCAAAAATGTGGAGGTAGTGGCTCATGGGAATGGCGATGTAATCTTTGCAATAATTCGTACAAGGGCTCCTACCCAAGAGTGAAGACACATCTTTTGCATGGAGGAGGACAGGGGATTGTAGATTGCAAAAAAACAACAGACCCATTGGCAAGGAGGGCATATCAATGAGAGCAAGATGAGGCGAATGGAATTAAGAGAAGGCATGATGATCTTAGTCAAGCTACTCCTCAAGCTCCATCTAACATTGAGCCAAGGATTGTAGTTGAAGCAAGGAAGAGGAGAGCCAGTGCCACTCAAGAACATGAACAACCAGCATCCAAAAATACCAGAGGGACATCCCCTTCAGTTCAGGATCGCCGAATTGTTAAATTGGTGAATGTGCAAGCGAGAGAAGAAACTGATTCTAGAGTGGCTAGGTGCATTTATGCATGTGGTATCCCATTCAATGTTGTTCACTCTCCTTACTGGTAAGATATGATAAGGGTAATTAACAAATCTCCTCAAGGGTACAAGGGGCCCAACTATGAGAAATTCAAACTCAGCTTCTCAAAAATGAGGAGCTTGTGGAGGATATCTTATCACCAATTCATTCTTCCTGGAGTAGCTTTTGGGGTTACCATAGTCTCAAGTGGATAGACAGATACAAGGCACAGACCATTGATAAATACCATTTCCACTTCCCCCAAAGGCGCAATGTTTATAAAGGCGGAAGACTGCTAAGGAGAGGTAAAAGATGCATAGTTCATTGTTGATGTTATTATAAAAGCTACTGAACAAATAGGGCCTAACGGGGTGGTGCAAGTTCTCACAGATATGCACCAGTTTGCAAAGCTACAGGGTTAATTATTGAGGGAAGGTATGACCACATCTTTTGGACACCCCGCATTGTCCAAAATCTGAATCTGATCTTAGAGAATATCGACAACAAAGTTCCATGGATAAAGAAAATCACAGGGGAAGCAAGGGAGATTGTTAAATTCATCACCAACCACCACCAATCTCAGGCAATATTTCGAGAGTACTCTAAATTGGAGTTGTTAAAAGTTGTTGAGACAAGATATGCCTCAAACTTCCTGATCTTGTGTCACCTTGTTGAGGTTAAGCATGCATTAGTTTCTATGGTGGTGAGTCAACTTTGGGTTGAGTGGACACAAGCAGATTCAGAGCAGGGATATATGGTGCGTAGATTGTGCCTTGATGAGGATTGGTGAAGCAAGATAGATTTCTTGCTAAAGTTCACAACCCCTGCATTTAAGCTTCTTCAGAATGTTGACACTGACCAACCTTTCTTAGGAGAGGTATATGATGGCATGGATTCCATGGTTGAGAAAACTATGGAAATCATTTCACAAGAGTCTCCACAACTTTTGTTTGTTGATGATCATTTTGCTGATTTAGTCAAGAAAATCATTGTTGATAGGTGGAACAATTTCAACACTCCATTGCACACTTTAGCACATGCCTTGAACCCCAAATTTTATGATGAGGAGCTTATTGCTCAAAGCAATGGGAAGAGGAAGGCACTCCATAAGGATAGAGAAGTGGCTAACGGAGTGAAAAAATCCCTTATGAGAATATTTCTATCTCATCTACACAGGGAGATAAAGGAAGAATTTGTCAGTGTTACTGCAAGATTAGATGATTATGCAGATATATCAGCTTTAGAGGAGAAAAGCACCATGAATCCAGTTAGGTGGTGGATTTGTCATGGAGCAAATGGTGTACATTTTCAAAAACCTTGCCATTCATGTTCTTTCACAAGTGGCAAGCTCTTCATCAACAAAAAGGAATTGGAGCACCTATGGTTTTATTCATTCTGTGAAGCGCAATAGGTTGCGCTCAGAGAAGGCAGAGGATCTTGTTTATGAGCACTCCAACCTTCGCCTTGCATCTCGTAAGGGTCCAGAATACAGTAGTGGTCCTTCTAAAGAATGGGATGTGGATGCAAAAAGTCTTGATTTGGATCTCTCTCTTGTTGCCCTGAATATTGAGGTCCAACCTGGAAGTGGAATTGACCCATCATCTTCTTCAGCACCACCATCCATTGTTGAGCATGCTTTTGCTTCTATTTATGATGAGGATTATGATGACGAGGATTAGTCTTTTGTCTTTATAGTTCTTGCAGCCTCATAGTTTTTATTGTACTTGCAGCCTCATATATATAATAAAGGATGATTTGGAGATTTGGATATATAATAAAAGTTGATTTTGGATATTCCGATATTGTTATTTTTATTATGTGATCATTCATGAGTAAATATGATGTAAATTTAATCATAATGTTTAAACTTTAAATGTAATAAATTATAATGTATCATGTATGCTTTATGATTGCACGTAACATTTCTTAAATATCCTAAATTATAATATATATATATATATCTATATATATTATATATATATATTATAATATATATATATATATCATGTTTCCTTGTTTCCAAAATTTGGGGGGGTCACGTTTCATACCTATGCCCATTTCAGAAACTCGTACCCGCTCCTCGTTTCGTGCAACTTAGCATAAACCTTTTATCCAAATCAAATGGTATCAAAACATTGATCTACTCATGTATTTCTTCTTTTGTTTTCCTTTTGCTTGGCATACAACATCGACTCCTTTCTAGTGTCTAAGGAAGTAATATCTCAAAAGATTTATATGATGAGATGCATAAAAACATGAAAAAGCTAGTCTCTAACCCAAAGATTACCTCTCGTGAGATGGAATGGTAGTACAACTCAATATATAACTAGAGCTAAGACGGAGTCCACCTACCCAAAATGCCCTTATAGAAATATTAAAAAAGAGTTTTGAACACAAAAAAGTATAGTTTTGCCTCATTTCTTAGTCCTATATCCTGTCAACACCCACCCATGCCTATCTTGCTAAGTCACCAGAATGGGGATGTCTATGCAGATGCAGATACAGAACATGCCAATGTTTTTTTAAAAAGCCAGGATACTTGGATATGTTGTTTCCTTCAACTTTGAAAAAATGCAACACTTCCTCAAAAGGTTTTCGTCTTCACTAACTTGCTCTTTCCTTGTTGGATAAGTTGGTTCCTCTAAGGTGTCTTTGGCATTGTGACATTAACTGCATCATAGTCAATTACGCCACCCAATGTTGCACGATCCACCCCCCCAAGGTTCCAAAGGCGAAACTATGTCCCGGATGGATCTGCCAACAGAACTGCGGTTCGAAAATCCGGAACCACGCGAGCCCGATCCATGGTTCTAGATTTCCAAACCGCGGTTTCGCCAAAGGATCCGCCTTGGATACGGGGCAGATCGGGCACGAATCTGGGCGAATCCCGAGTGTGGATCTGAGGCACAATGGGCAATTCTGCATGGACGACCCACATTTCATTTTTTTCTTTTTTCTTTTTTTTTGCTTTAACTTGAGTTGGGGGTGGGTTTAGGGTGAGTTAGGGAAATAATAGATGGGTATAAAATTCATTTTCCACTCTCATTTCCTCACTCTTGTATCTTTGGAGAGCTTGGAGAAGAGAGGCTTGAGGAGAGCTTGGAGGAGTAAAGGAGGAGGAACTAAGGGTAATGAAGGAGGAGCTTGGAGGAGTAAAGAAGGGCTTCCATCTAGAAGAGCTAATGAGGTAAGTGCAAACCCCAAACTCCCTCATTTTTCTATCATTGTTGATTGTATTTTTTCTCCTACCTCTCCTACTCTTTCCCATTCTGTAATGCTCCAAACTTAAATAAACAAGAATATGCAAAACAAAATCGATTTTTGACACAAGAAATAAAAACAATCAACAAATGCTTATTGAAACTCCAAAAGTAAGAACCAACTGAGCCATTTTATTAATCAATGGAGCAGTACAATAGTATGGATGAATGCACTTGGGCTTGCCTTAATGGCAATCATGATAGAATCCAGGTGATGAGACAATGATATCAAGTACTGCAAAATGTCTGCTCCTCTAATGCTTTGCGTAGCCCAGAAAACTACATTGCTGGCTAGAAAGGGACTGCAAGAAACCCCACTTCCGCTACTCGGAAAATGCTACAAAATTCAGCCCCAAGCTCCATGACCAAAACCCAGAAATGGTTTGGCTTGATTTTGACCTCCCAAAATCGACTCCCAAAGGCATTGTGCAATCTCCAGCAATTTTGCATTGTCTACTGCAAAGATATGGCTTAAAACCCCACTTCTAGTGCTCAGAAAATTCAAAAACTTTAT
This sequence comes from Pinus taeda, assembly GCA_000404065.3. Lineage (NCBI taxonomy): Eukaryota > Viridiplantae > Streptophyta > Pinopsida > Pinales > Pinaceae > Pinus > Pinus taeda. The sequence continues at coordinate 109,875 of APFE030860167.1, read as the reverse complement.
ATTTAAGATCCTTATTCAAAACCCATAAAAGGTTTGGCCGAATTTTGACCTTCCAAATTCGGCCTCCAAAGGCACTATGTAATCCCCAGCAATTGTTCATTGTCTGCTGCAAGGATATGGCTGAAAACCCCACCTCTAGTGCTTAGAAAATTCTGCAAATTTATATCTAGGGTCCTTGTCAAAAACCTAGAAATGGTTTGGTCTGGTTTTGACCTTCCAAATTCAACCCCCAAAAGGCCCTACGCCCCCCAAATCTGCGGAAGCACAATGCCTGCCAATACACCAGAAAAATCCTCCTCAAACACTCTGGAAAATGTAGCAATCAACTCCACCAATACTTCCCTTATTTCTGCGTCCTCCAAAAATACGCACTATTGGGGCGAACCGTATACAAATGCTGAAATTTCTCTACAAATCTCCTTCGGATGAAAATGGATGAACCTATCTAGGGTGGCACTCGAAGTCCCCCGAAGAAAGGGTGAGTTCTCCGCTTGGAAAAATCTTGCTAAACAGTAAGTGACCCAGCTAAACAACTCGAGCACCTGAATCAATTCAATAAGCCAAGAATGATGACATAAGGAGTGTTGCCTTCCTTTTATAGATTTCGTGGAGTCTTTTTCCCTCCATTTTCCCTCCTTCGTGGGTCTATCACTAAGCTATCGATTTTCCCTCTCATGCAATTCGAACTATTGGCTTAGGAAGTGCTTATTTTCCTTGTGTGAACAAAAACAAAATAACTTACTTCTAACTCCTAAGTCTCCTAATAAAATCGAATGGGCCCCATCTCCTCCAAAATTGGCCCCAAAATGTAGAAATAAATCATGTTCCAAAATAATTTAGGAAGGGACATTATAGTCCTCTCAGCCAAAAATTGCTTGTCCTCAAGCAATGCTTGAACAAGTGTCCTCTCTGATTGTTGATCACCACTGTAATCACCAATAATACCAGGGTCCCAAATGTACCATTGAGTCATCCCCAATCTCAACACTGTCCTGACATGAAGGAATCCCTCGATACCAGGGTCCCAAGCCATTCTAATCAATGTGAAGCACACCTTGCTCCACTTGTTATCCAACCAGATACAGGTACTAGAAGCCCTTTGCATACTAGCAATAAGAGCATCATGATAATGTAGGACTCTACCCAACTCCCCATGAAATTTCCCTACTGAGTAGTCCATCTCATGCATTACAAGAGTAAACTCCTAAAGATGCAATCCAATCCTCGTGAAATTAAACCCTTGTCTACCCGAGCCTTCCCTGATCTCCTCCTGTCGATCACTTGCCACATCGGTGAAGTTCCCCACACCATCAATGAATCACTAAAACCAAATGGAAGATCTGGATGACCCTCCCATGTAGAAACCAACTCACCTCTACAGGTAGTTGAACTGCTCAGCCATGTTATGCCAGAATCCGTTGCCCATCGCAAAAGGAACCTATCCTGCTGACATTGCGACACTCTAGTCATGAATGGACTGCCTAGCATGCTCGTACCAAAACCTCCTCTTCCATAACTCTCGGCCATAATCTATGCGATGATCAAGGCTAGGCCAATCTTGCCAAAGTGACTAAACAGTGCCAGCGCCGATCACTCCATGGCTAGCCCAGCTCCTGAGCAACAATCTACCTTGTCTTACAGTGAGGACTTCAGTGATCGCCCATGTGTCTGCATGTGAATGAATCAGTCCGCTTGTTATCCCGACCATGCTCACTAAGGAGTCGAGTATCCCACCAATCCATTAGATCCCTAGATCCCATAACCATACTAGAGGTCCACAACCCCCAATCCCCTGTCTGTCGTTGTGATATGCTGCTAGCTATTGGGACCCCTCGGTGCCCCATCTCTGCCTCCTGTAGGTATCCAATAGGTAGGCACCGAGCATCAAGAACCTATGCCGCAAATATCCAGTTGCTCTGTGCCTGCCAAATCACATAGCAAGATCTGTTATCCCATATCTTAATGATGTGCTCGGGACCAAGGTACTGCCCTAACGCCTTAAGTTGTCCAACTCAAAAGACACCATGTAACTCCCTCTCAGTCACCTCCCCAAGTGTAAGGCTAGGGGTGGAACATATGTTACCTCGACAATCAACCATGCCATCCCTAAGTTTGTAATTGTCAACTCGTGCACATACTAAGTGTCTCAACTGGAGAGTCTCCTCTCGGCCCATGACACGTGGTGTCTCATTCAAGTGCCTAGGGTGAGTTCCCCAAGCCCTGCTCCCTAAATGAAGAGTGTCAAAGTGCAACAACCAAACTCTCTACAACTGTAAGCAACACTAGAGGATGATGGGTGGGTATGTCCCAAAGAGTATGATCAAGAGTCTGACGAAATGCCCAAGAGTAATCCTACAGACGACCCTCTCTCTGCCTCAGATCTGTTGATAAGTCCCTCGAGGCCATGCCTCCACTAAACATGGTGTCCCCAAATGCTCGACAATGTCCTCATCGATCCTAGGTGAGTTGCGTCCGATGGTATACCTACTGTTCCTGTCCATAAGTATCCCTGGAGGCAATGCTCCAAGAGCTCATTGTGTCGCATCATGTGTCACTGCATACACCAAATACCACCGCACTCCTTGACATGCCACTGTATGCCGCAACCTGTCCCTGTACACCACTTGATACCCCCTACTACGTCTATACCATCTTGTACCATCCTATGTTACTGCACCTGTCACTTCCCGCACGTCCTCAATGCGATGAGAGTCACTCCTACACCATAGTCTAAATCGACATGCTGTGGTATACCACCATGTATCTCCATGCTACCCTGCAAGCCTCTGCTCCTCGCTGCATAGCCATGCACACCACTAGGTACTATGGCCTAGAATTGGGTCAGTATGCATCAGGCCACATCCCTCTATATAACACTCGACGCTATGACCTGACTTTGTGCAATCTTGTGTACCACTGCCTACTATCATACCACCCTGCAACATATGGTATCCCACATGTGTCGAAGTGTCTGCCACCCTGATAGTGACCCCACCACGACACGCATCATGTCCCCTCGTCCATCCTGGTAGACCTGAGCACCCTAACTCCACTCCTACTAGAGGAGATATCTTTGTTGTGTCGATCCTCTGTGACCCTTGAGTCTTAAACCTCAATGGGAGAACATCGTCTCCATACAATATCCGGTCTAGTGGCCTACCCATGCCACCTCTTCCAACCAACTCCTGTTAGAGAATGCTAATCATCCTGCGACCCCATGCGCAACCAACATGCCAAAACAACCAATGGAGTCTGCTCACAAACCACCTAGCCACTAGCGTCAACTGTAACTTCCCTAAGGAATGCATGCACTCAGGCACGAGGTTGACTACCTCATCAATGCCATAGCCATCCCTCATATCTGATATCAGATAGGAAGCCCCACCTAGATCCCAATGCCAACGTAGGCCTCCAGCACCCTCGATGTTTAAGAGCTCCCACTGAGCTTTACTCAAGAGTACGACCATCTCCATGAGTCTAGCCCACTCCACTGGTTACCAACTCAGAATCTCTCGCCAACCAACCCCAAGAAAGGGATCGAATGCACAAACTCTAGCACATAGAACAAGCCCTCCATCCTGCGAGTGTTTCACCCTGCGTGGCTCATGTCGCTTCAACTCACCATCCTGGTCATCACATAAAATTTGTCGAGAAGTCTTTACATCTCTCTCCATTGTGCAAAAGTAGTCTAGCAATGTTGCAAGCCCCATCTATATAATCCCAAAGAGAGTTATTATCTAGAAGTACTACAATTTTGTTGACAGTTTGTGCATCTATTAGCTCTAAGTCAGTGGTTGGCCCCAAAGAACATTGCTCGTCCTCCTCCACCATGGGCTCAACATGAGTCACGAACTGCCTCTCCATGACTAGCTCACACCCCTCTATGTTCTCTCCATGTTGTTGTAGGTGCTTGTCATCTCGAAACTCTATTGTAGATCTGGGTGCATTTGTACCTATCAAATCTTCATCAAGGGTGGTGATGTCTCTTGTCACCTCATCATCCCATCATGCATTGCTATCACCTGAAAACTTGGTCACGACCCTGGATACATCAACAAGGGATGTCATCTTCTCAATGGTGGACATGTTTGTGTCTCCTGGCACCTCATCAATGGATGACCCTATGGGTGTATGCTCCTCTCCCCCCCCCCCCCCCCATCTAAGGTGTCAATTGGTGCTATCAAAGAGGTCTCCAACAATGGTGACTCCTATGCCACACTGGGTATACCAATGTGCTCCTCACACTCCCGTGTGTCCTCTGCCTCATGCTCAATCTCCTCCTCAAGCCCCTGATGTTTAAAACTAGGTCTCCTTGTCTCCTTGACTCATCCTCTAACTATCTTTGGCCTACCTGCTCCTTTATAGGAGATCTGGTGCCCTGATTTTATTGGATTTCCCCACATAGTGTAGATGGTTGTACTCCCACGACTTGTGCACCTCTAGTGTCTCTGTTGTAAGGACAAAGATGGATATGATCTTATACCTTCCTCAATTGAGCCAACCTCTCATCGTTCCAGTGGATTCCACCCCAGAATTCCTGTATACTGAATCTCCCTTGAGCCATGGGTGGTGTATGGTGTAACCCGTCATTGTGCATACATGCCCAAATCTCCCATGATATTACTAGTTACCCACAACTGCGCCAAGATCATGCTTTGATACCACTGTAATGTTCCAAACTTAAATAAACAGTAATATGCAAAACAAAATCGATTTGTGACACAGGAAATAAAAACAATCAACAAATTCTTATTAAAACTCCAGAAGTAAGAACCAGTTGAGCCATTTTATTAATCAATGGAGCAGTACAATAGTATGGATGAAAGCACCTGGGCTTGCCTCCATGGCAAGCATGACAGAATCGAGGTGATGAGACAATGATATCAAGTACTAGAAAATGTCTACTCTAATGCTCTACATTGCCCAGAAAACTAAACTAATGGCTAGAAAGGAACTGCAAGAAACCCCACTTCCGCTACTCGGAAAATGCTACAAATTCAGCCCCAAGCTCCTTGACCAAAACCCACAAAAACCTTGAAATGGTTGGACCTGATTTTGACCTCCCAAAATTGACCCCCAAAGGCACTGTGCAATCCCCAGTGATTCTACACTGTCTATTGCAAAGATATGGCTTAAAACCCCACTTCTAGTGCTCATAAAATTATGAAACTTTTATGGGATCCTTGTCCAAAACCCATAAAACATAGAAATGGTTTGGCCAGATTTTGAACTTCCAAATTCGGCCTCAAAAGGCACTGTGCAATCCCCAGCAATTCTTCATTGTCTGCTGCAAAGATATGGCTGAAAACCCACCTCCAATGTTCAGAAAATTCTGCAAATTTATATCTGGAGTCCTTGTCAAAAACCCAGAAATGGTTTGGTCTGGTTTTGACCTTCCAAATTCGACCCCCAAAAGGCCCTATACCCTCCAAATCTGTGGAAGCATAGTGCCTGAATACACCAAAAAAAATCCCCCCCAAACACTCTAGAAAATGTAGCAATCAACTCCACCAATACTTCCCTTATTTCTCCTAGCAAGAAATAGTCCTCCGGTAGAATGTTGCACTGGTCACATTAGATACACTACTGCGTCCTCCAGAAATACGCACTGTTGAGGCGAACTGTATACAATTGTTGGAAATACAAATCTCCTTCGGATGATAATGGATGAACCTCTCTAGGGTGGCACTCGAAACAGTAAGTGACCCGCTAAACAACTCAAGCAACAAAATCAAATTCAATAAGCCAAGAATGATGAAATGAGGAGTGTTGCCTTCCTTTTATATATTTCGTAAAGTCTTTTTCCCTCCTTTGTGGGTCCGTCACTAAGTCATTGATTTTCCCTCTCATGCAATTCAAACTATTGGCTTAGGAAGTGCTTATTTTCATTGTGTGAACAAAACCAAAATAACTTACTTCTAACTCCTAAGTCTCCTACTAAAATCGAATGGGCCCCATCTCCTCCAAAATTGGCCACAAAATGTAGAAATACAATCATGTTCCAAAATAATTTAGGATGGGACATTACACATTCTTTCTTCTTGCTAATTTAGGAAGGGACATTACACATTCTTTCTTCTTGCTCATTTCATTGCAAGTTGTCCATCTATATTCATATTCCAAAATAGTGTTCTTTTGCCTTTTATGTATCATTCCACTTTTGTTTTTCATGATGGTAAGGGGAAGTAGGATTAGAGGGGAAGAAGAACAAGAGGATATTGGTTCCCATATGAGTGACCCAATATATCATGAGGAAGGGGATGGAAAGGACACTGAAATGCAAGAGGGGAATGTTGCATTAACACCCATGTGGAATTATGTGACCAAACTTGAAGGGGGAAAAGGTGGTGGAAGCTACAAGTTTTTGTGCCCTCGTGGTTGTCATGGAGGAAAACCATATAGTGGTTTATATACCCGTGTGAGGAGCCATTTTTGTGAGGTGTTAGAAAGTGATGAGAAAAAAGGTGTCGTGGGGATCGCAATTGCCCTAAGGTTTCAACTTTCAACTGAACAAAGAAGAAAATACATCCAAATAGAGGAGGTTGCACAACAAAAAACTCATTCTAAATCAAGTGCAACCTCTAGATTTGTTAGCTCATCTCCTCATGGTACTTTTGCAACCACTGGAAGTAAAAGAACAATAGGGGATTTCTTGAATGTTGTTGGGAGGGATGTTGTGCATGGGAAGATAGTCTGGTTTCTTTGTGCTTGCGGTGTACCATTCAATGTGCTTTGCTCTCAATATTGGCATGATATGGTTAAGGGCATCAATGAAGCCTCAAAAGGATACAAGAGCCCCAAGTATGAGAAAGCTAGAATTGTGTTATTAGAAAGAGAAAGCAAAAGTTCAAAGAACTTTGACACGTTTTACAAATGAGTGGGTGGATTGTGGGGTATCCATTGTATTAGATGGGTGGACAAATGTTAGAAACCAACATTTGATAAATGTTCTTGGTGTTTCTGCTAGTGGTGCAGTGTTTATTGCATGTCATGACTCCTCCTCCATCAATGCAACTTCCCAAAACATTGCAAATCTCCTACTGCAATCAATCAAAGATGTCAGTCCTAATAATTTGGCTCAAGTGATCATTGATAATGCAGCAAATTGTAAGGCAGCAAAAAAAATTATTGAGCGTACTCGTTTAAACATATTTTGGTCTGGGTGCTTGGTGCACACATTGAACCTTTTGATGCATGATATTGTGAAGCATAAAGAATCTGGATGGATTAATAAGCTTTACAAGAGAGGGAAACAACTCATTAAATTTAACACAGGGCATACAAGGGTAAACTACTTTTATGGCACTTACTCCAAGTTGCAATTGCTTAAACTTGCAAAAACAAGATTTGCAAGTTATTACCTCACCTTTAGGCGGCTAGTGAAAGTGAGACAAGCTTTAACTAATATAGTGACCTTTGAATCATGGGATGACATTCACACTGATAGAGATGGTGCTAATGTAGCCAAGGACACTATTCTTGACAGACACTTTTGGTCACATATTAAATATGTTTTGCAATTCACCAAACCAATTTATTACATGATCAAGTTTGCATATTGAGATCGGCCAATAATTGGGGAGGTGTATGAGCAAATGGATAGTGTGTTGGGGCAAATTAAAGATATTTGAGCCTAGAGATATCACCTTGTACAATTATATTCGTGCAGAGGTGGAAAAACAATGGGATATGTTCTAACACCTAAATGTTATCATCCATCATGGCTTTCAATCGCAGCACATGGGGGGGGAGCGAGATAAAACCACACCTAGATCCAAAGGTTCTATCTTGGTTATATGAAAGCATTGGACAAATTAGTCCCTGATGAGGAGGAGCCTACCATGCTACGGAAACATTTGAGCAACTATACGCTTAGCACTGGCCCATTTGGGAGCATGCATACAATTAGAGATCGAGAGAATTTATATTTTCTTGAGTGATGGAACATGCATGGAGATGCTACTCCACTTCTGCAAACTTTGGCATTGTAGGTGCTATCACAAGTGGTAAACACTTCTTCTGCAAAGAGGTGATGGAGCTCTTATTCTTTCATCCACAGTGTTAAAAGGAACAGGTTAAATTTAGATTGAGTAGAGAGCTTGGTTTATGTTCACTACAACTTGTGATTGTTGGCCTATTACTATGATGATGCAAAGACTAATAAAGGCCTTAAGGTCTGGGACAAAAATCCAAAGGAGCCCACTTTGGATGATGGAGTGTTGCGATTAGAGCAATTGGAGGATGTTCTTATCCAGGATGATGATGATCGAGTTGAGATGCCACACTCATCTGGTCCCTTGGTTCCCAGGTTCCATGCTTCCAACAGCAAGGGCTTCATCTTCATGAGTTCCACTGCCACAACTTCTAAAGCCACCATCTTCTTCATTGCTACCATTTTCATTGCCACCACATGGAGACTCACATACTGTTCGTGGTGGAAGGAGGAAAGATTAGTAGATATATTCACAGTTTACTATTTTTGTCATAGATTCAACTTGCAGTCTTGTTGTGAATTTGAACTTTCTTGTCTTACTCTTCCTAGTAAGTGAAAAATTACTTGAATGTTTGATGATTTTATCTTCTAAATGTTTTATGTTTTTATAATGTGCTTAAAAATTTGATGTATTTTTGTATTTGCTAGAATCTAGATGGTTGATGCTCGAATAATTAATCATGGATGCCATATCTATCTTCATTTATGTAAAAGTATGCATGTTTTCATGTCTTCTAAAACTAATTTGGTATTTTGGATGTCTGTTGAATATAAATGCAAAAATTTTAGGAAAATAGGAATATAAATAGGAAAAATTTTAAGGATCCATACTTGTCTTAAAGTGTAGAGACCTTAACAAATCCTAATAATTCTTAAAATGACAAGCATAAAATGTTTGACAAGATTTTTGCAAAACAATCAAATCCTTTAGGATTTTATAAAAAATATCGAATTCTTAAGGATTTTATAGAGTTCTTTAGAAAATTTTGGTGATTTTTAGATTAAAATACTTTATCTTATAAAAATTTAGGTGAATAAATTTTAAAAGAAAAATGGAAACAGGCAAATCTTTTTTTAGAAAAAAATGGAGATTGTATTTCACCCAATTGTGATTGTATTTCCAAGCTTGTTGCAGGGAGATATCAAAACCATCCAAGTACATTGACTAGGTCTCCTCCCCTCCCTGGGTTGCTTGTTGTAACTTGTGTGTTCCCTTTCCTTAACCTGAGCAACTTTCCATTTGCTTTGTGTCGTTAGCAAATTTCTTATTTCAAAACCTAGCTAAAAGCGCTCTCACTCACTTAGGATGGTTAATAAGCCCCTAGGCCTCTCCTTTTTGAGAGCACACCATAAGTAAAACGGTTGCATTGATTTAATGCTCGGTGTTCACTATTCATAATGTTAGCATTGAAACAAGGATTGGATACTCCATGTCAGTGTTACAAGAACTCGCCGCCCCCCCCCCCCTCCCCCGTGCACGCACTAAACCTCGGAACCATGAGCGAAGCGCACTCAAAACCATGCTTCTAAAAAAATGGAACCGCGCTTCAGGCTGCATTTGCATGGTTCTTGAAATTTTGGAACTATTATGTGAGGAACCATGCTTCCTAGACACTCTCAAGGTGCTCCCGAGATGCTTCCTAGATGCTCCCAAATGGTAATGTTAAATTCTTTCTTAAATTTTTAACATTACCATGAAATTACTCAAGATGTTTAAGAGTGGTTTCAACCTCATTGAACTTCATATGGAGAAAATAGGATTTCATATATGTTAAAATTGGCAACTAGGGCCAAACTCCATGTGGATCACCTTATTTATGGCTTTTGATATTTTTCCTAGATTTCTCTCATCGAGAGGTGTAGGATTGATCTAAAGATCATCTGATTCTGATAAGTATTTATGGAGATATGAATTTAATTTGATTATGGACAAATTGTCAAGGTCGGCCAACAAACTTATGTAGGCTCAGAAGCCCAACAGTCATGTCTATTCAACCTCAACGTTTGCATATAAATACAAGGAGCATTCTCCTCATTTGGACAATTCAATTCACTCATCTTCTCTCTCTCTCTCTCCTATGCATAAAAGGAGCCTCTCTCTCTCTCACACGTGTGGTTGAAAGGAAGACGCAGAAAGAAGGACGCTAGGGCAATAGGGCATCTCTTTGACTAGCGTTGACCTTCCTGAAATGCGGATTGGGTGTGGTTCCCTCTCCTAAACAGGCCGCAATTTTTGGCACAAAAATCGAGGTGATCGAACCTCCGGTTTGACCGGTGTTGACTGCCCTAGTTTAGCGCTGCAAGTTGACTTCAGAAATCTGCAAATTGACTTAACTTTTAAGGCTGTTCAAGGGTTGTTTCTTCAGGCTATTCAAGGACAAGTTGACCGAAATTTGACCAAGTATTTTAGAGGTCAATTTTAGCTAGTTTGACCAAGTTTGACTTTGTTGATCTAGGGTTTGTTGTTGCTAATATAAAATTACAAAATTCAGATTTTGTACTATTTCTCTCTATTGAACTATTGAAGATAAAAGAAGATTTGATCAAAGGGTTTCCCCGCATTGGGGTTTGTCCCTAGCTAGCCGCCACATCTTGTGTCTCTTGTCTTGGCTTGTTTTTTGTTGATCATTTAATGTTCTATCTACACTTTACTTAATGTATATGTGATTGTTAATCTGTGGCTAATAAGAAGAAAAATAAGTAAAATGCTCTAAGCATAGAACATACTATAATTTAACATGGTATCAGAGTTGAAGTGAAGACAAAGCCCAAGCAAGAGCAAGAGCAAGAGCAATCACCGAAGAGAAGGTTGGCAAGGCTTTTTTAAATAAATCATGGGGTCCTCAACACACTTCCCTGCTGAAGACAAACTCCGTGAGAATTCTGACTATCACGGATGGAAGATGTCTCTCGATCTAGCATTAGAAGAGCAGGAAATGTTGGACGGGGACCATGTGAGAGGCGGGATTGTTGAGCCTCCATCAAATGCATCCGTTGCTACTAGGAACAAATGGACCAAGGGAGAAGTCAAAGCAAGGAAGATCATCTGGGACTTTATCGACAAGCGCTTGGTGGCCTATGTTTCCGAGGTGAACACCTCCAAGGAAATCTACGATACACTAGTGACTTTCTTTAAAGTTAATGATGCAAATCAAGTCTTGTTTCTTAGAAATACGCTGAAGGAAATTAAGAAGGGAAAAGATGAGAATATGCAAGCATATTTCTTAAGGATCACCGAGATCAAGAACGATCTCCTATCTATTGGGGAAGTAATTCCTGACGAGGAAATGACACTCACAACTCTTGGAGGACTGCCATCTGAATGGTATATATTCAAGACTACTCTTCTCAACAATAACGTAATCCCTGGATTTGATGAATTAATGGCCAGATGCATTCAAGAAGAAATGAGGATGGAAGAGCAAGAATGTCAATACTTAAAGGTCATCCCTCTACCTTTTCTTCTCATACTAAAAGAAGAAACAATTCCGGGGCTAAATTCAAAGGAAAGGTTGGACCAAAGGGTGGAAGAAAAGGACGATGTTACTATTGCAATAAAACGGGTCACTATGCAAGGGAGTGCCTTGATAAAAGGGACTCACACCGAGACGATGATCAAAATCCCTCTGAAGGCAATCAAGGGAATGGCAGGTCAAATGGTAGAGGTAAAAGAAGTGTCGGAAATCAAGGAAGAGGACAACCATTCAAGAAGGCAAGAAATTCCAAGTATGAATCTAACATTGTTAACAATAAGCAAGATGAATATTATCTACCAGCAGCTCTATCTACTACTGCTCCTTTAGACTCACTGGGAAATTGGCTTATTGATAGTGGTGCCTCAAGGCACTTCACTGGTTACAAAGAAGCTCTCTATAATCTGATAGAGAAGGAAACCAACCTGGAAATTGTTCTTGGAGATAATTCAAAATATCCCGTGAAAGACGTAGGAAACGTCACTCTTCAATTGAATTAGAGTAATACCATCCACTTACAAGATGTATTATATGTACCTGATCTCAAAAAGAACCTGGTGTCCAACTGGGCAATGGAAGACAAAAGCTACAAGGTGGCCTTCAGCGATGGCAAGGTATGTGTATGGAAAAAGAACTTTAAAGATGCTTTTACTCTTGGATTTCGAGTTGATTCATTATATCAGGTCGGTGGAAGTCCGCTAGGTGTCATGTCTTGTGACACATCTCTTCAGTCCGAACTATGGCATCGGAGGTTTGATCACCTTCATTATAAAGCTCTACCTGATATAAAAAAAAAATGGTGACCGGGATGCCCGAGTTCAGATTAGAGCAAGAAGGTGTATGTCCAAGATGTGTCGAAGGGAAGCTCAAGAGGGGACCATTCCCCTCAAGCCAAAGCAAGACCTCTGATATATTGCAGTTGGTTCACTCAGACATATCCGGTATGATGCTTGTGAACTCCTTGAGAGGATATTTATATTACCACACTTTTACAGATGATTATTCTAGCAAGACTTGGATATACTTGTTGAAAAAGAAGGATGAAGTGTTCTCCTGGTTTCGGCACTTCAAAGCCTTGATAGAGAATCAAACCAAAAAGAAGATCAAGATCTTAAGCACAGATAATGGGACTGAATATGAATCCAATGAGTTTCATGACTTTTGCAAAGAGGCTGGCGTTAAGAGGGAGACTACTACACCATATACTCATGAACAGAATGGTGCGGCGGAAAGGAAAAATCGTACAATTGTGTAAGTTGTCTGTGCTATGCTCCATGTTCAAAGACTTCCGAAGTTTCTATAGGCTGAAGCTGCAACTAACGCCGTATATGTACAAAACCGATGCCCTCATCAAGCATTGGGTTCCAAGACTCCCGAAGAAATGTTCACCAGTAAGAAACCTGACGTATCTCATTTTAGAATTTTTGGAAGCCCTATATATTTTCATGTGCCTAAAGAAAAAAGGAATAAATTGGGTGCATCTGGAAAAAAAGGAACCTTCGTGGGCTACAGGGAAAATACCAAGGGCTATAGAATCTATGTAGTTGGTCAAAGGGAAGTCAAGATTAGTCATGATGTCACCTTTGACAAAGATATGGCTCTTACCAAGGCAGACAATCTTCCTACTTTAAGGGGATTTAAAGAAGCTGACACCAGGGAAGCGAAGGAAAAAGAAGATGAGACGATCCCTGATGTGGAAGAACCTATGGATCCTATTGGTCCTCCTCCGCAAGAGCCTTCCTCTTCTAGGAAGAGGCCTTCATCGCTTAGGGGGACACTTGACGATGCTGAAGGACACATTGCACCCCGAGGAACCTTCCATGAAAGTAAGAAGCCGAACAGGTATCAGGAATACCTGACCATCATGAGCACGATCATCCAAAATGAGCCTTCATCATTCACAAATGTCGTCAAGCATCAAGTATGGAAGGATGCTATGACCGAGGAATATGAGTCCATTATGAAAAACAGTGTCTAGGATGTAGTCCCCAGACCCCAAAGATAAAGCAGTTGTCACTTCAAAATGGCTTTACAAGATAAAGCATGCAGTTGATGGAAGTGTGGAAAAATATAAGGCTCATTTTGTCGCTCGTGGCTTCTCCCAGAAGGAAGGTATGGACTATGACACGATATTTGCACCTGTTGCCTAATACACCACAATCCGCTTGATCATAGCCCTTGCTGCTTTGTAAGGATGGAACCTACATCAGATGGATGTCAAGACTGCGTTCTTACATGGTTCGATCAAAGAAGAGGTCTATGTGGAGCAACCCGAAGGATTTGAGATTTATGGGCTAAAGCAAGCACCCCAAGCACGGTATGAGAGGATCGATAGCTACTTGATGAAGCTGGGATTCACTAGGAGTGAATCCGACCCTAACCTTTACTTTAAGGTTATAGATGACAAGCCTCTCATATTGGTGCTATATGTTGACGACCTCTTTCTAACAGGTGCAGACCCTCTCTTTCACGAATGTAAGAGGGAGCTGGCTTCTGAGTTCGAGATGAAAGACCTAGGACTTATGCACTATTTCCTAGGACTGGAAGTCTAGCAGAAACCAGGGGAGATTTTCCTATCTTAAGGAAAATATGTGGTGAAGATATTGGAAATATTCGGCATGGCGGACTGCAAGCCCGTAACTACCCCGATGAAGCTTGACTTCAAGAATTTAAGCGGTAGTGTTGCCATACCTGTTTTACAAAATGCTACCGAGTATCGTCAATTTGTCGGAGCATTAATGTTCTTGGTGAACTCTCATCCGGATATATGCTTTGCAGTCAACACATTGAGTCAACACATGGTTGAGCCTCACCACTCACATTGGATTGGTGCCAAGAATCTGTTGAGATATATTCGTGACACAATCACTCATGGGTTGAGATACACTACCGGAGATGTGAGACTACTTGGGTATACTGATGCTGATTGGGCAATCAGTGGGCAGGCAGTGTGATGGACCGAAAAATCACTTCCGGGTGTTGTTTCTCTTTGGGATCTGCCTCGATATCCTGGATGAAAAGGAAGCAAAAGTCGGTGGCTTTGAGCACCGTCGAGGTAGAGTACATTTCTGCTAGCATGGCCTCCTATGAGGCAGTCTAGTTGTGAAAGCTCTTTAGTGAGTTGTTTGGATTTACATTGGATATCACCGTGATTCTGTGTGACAACCAGAGCGGGATCTGTTTATCAGAAAATCCCGTATTTCATGATCGGTCCAAGCATATCTATATCAGGTGCCACTATATTCGAGATATGGTGCAACAAGGAGCAATAAGGCTCCAACATATTGAAACAGATGAATGAGTCGCCGACATTTTGATGAAACCCTTAGGAAAGGTCAAATTCCTGACTTTCCGAGAACGACTTGGTGTCGTTCAGAGACCCTCCTATGAGGGTCGAGTATGATGTATTGATCTCTGGGAGCTCCAAGGGGGCGCGAGGTATTTCGAGCGACATGTGACCACAGGGCGACTCACCATCCCCTGGTGATGCACTATGTACAGGGTAAAGGTTCAACCTTCCCCTGTGACACCCCGTGGCAACTGTGGAATAGGATGATTAGTTCTCCTATGAGCCAGGATGATTCGTTTTCTGTGGCGACTATGAAGCAGGATGATTAGTTCTCCTGTAGGCCAGGATGATTAGTTCTTTGTGGTATCCACTGGACAGGATGATTCGTTCTCCTGTGGACAGGATGATTAGTTCTCTTGTCGAGGCATCCTACCCATGCAGTCTGGGACTCATGGGAAGGACATCTCATCTGATCAATGAGCGGGGAAATGAGGATAAGGACCATGGTAGTACTATCAATGGACGCATCGCTATATCTACCGTACTCCCTATGCTAGGATGACCTCCATTGATCTGGGATCAGTAAGAGTAGTTTACACTCTGAGACTGACTTCGGATCAGTGGAGGATGGTATGATACATCCTCGATCATTTCTTCTTCTTCATAGTTCGAGCAGAGCAAAGCAGAGTGGGGTCAAGCTGTACAGCACAGTGCATTTGATGGATGGATAGCAGTGATGGTCTGACGGATTGCAAATGAAGTTCTCCCTAGTTGAGAGGGAGTGTTAAAATTGGCAACTAGGGCCAAACTCCATGTGGATCACCTTATGTATGGCTTCTGATATTTTTCCTAGATTCCTCTCATCAAGAGGTGTAGGATTGATCTAAAGATCATCTAATTCCGATAAGTATTTATCGAGATATGAATTTATTTTGATTATGGACAAATTATCAAGGTCTGGCAACAAACTTATGTAGGCTCAGAAGCCCAACAGTCATGTCTATTCAACCTCAACGTTTTCATATAAATAATAGGAGCATTTTCCTCATTTGGACAATTCAATTCACTCATCTTCTCTCTCTCTCTCCTATGCATAAAAGGAGCCTCTCTCTCTCTCACATGTGTCGCTGAAAGGAAGATGTTCTAGGGCAAGGAAGACGCAAAAAGGACGCTAGGGCAGCAGGTCATCTCTTTGACTAGCGTTGACCAAGTGTTGACCTTCCTGAAGTGCGGATTGGGTATGGTTGTCTCTCCTAGGCAGGCCGCAATTTTTGGCATGAAAATTGAGGTGATCTGACCTCTGGTTTGACTGGTGTTGACTGCCCTAGTTTAGGGCTGCAAGTTGACTTCAGAAATCTGCAAATTGACTGAACTTTTGGGGCTGTTCAAGGGTTGTTTATTCAAGCTATTCGAGGACAATTTGATTTGAAATTGACCAAGTATTTTAGAGGCCAATTTCAGCTAGTTTGACCAAGTTTGACTTTGTTGATCTAGGGTTTGCTACTGCTGATATAAAATTACAAAATTCAAATTTGTATTATTTCTCTCTACTGAACTATTGAAGATAAAAGAAGATTTGATTAAAGGGTGTCCCCGAATTGGGGTTTGTCCCTGGCTAGCCGCCACATCTTGTGTCTCTTGTCTTGGCTTGTTTTTTGTTAATCATTTAATGTTCTATCTGCACTTTACTTGATGTATATGTGATTGCTAATTTGTGGCTAATAAGAAGAAAAATAAGTACACTGCTCTAAGCATAGAACATACCATAATTTAACAATATCCCATTCAAAATTTAGCAGAAGTAACGATTTTTAGGATTTCAAGATCAATGTGATTGTGCCATTTCATTAGATTATATCACATATGAGGGTATTTGATTGGCATTTAATCAATAGCACCAAGCCCTATATGCACCCTAGCGTTGGTGGTGTTGATTGTTGAACTCTTTTGTCGTCACCTTAATGTACCCTTAAATCAAGTCAAAATCATTGATTAGGTATGTTAAGTTTTTTCTACCATATTTTAAGGCTTGGATTAGGCAGTGTGATGAAAATTGGGAAATGTTGACTAATGTCCCAAAAAAATCAAGGTAGACACAAAGGCTATCCCATTCAAAATTTAGTAGAAGTAACGATTTTAAGGATTTCAGGATCATGTGATTGTGGCATTTCATTAGATTATATCACGTACGAGGGGATGCGATTGCCATTTAATCAAGAGCACCAAGCCCTATATGTACCCTAGTGTTGGTGGTGTTGATTGTTGAACTCTTTTGTCATCGCCTTAATGCACCCTTAAATCAAGTCAGAGTCATTGATTAGGCATGTTAAGTTTTTTCTACCATACTTTAAGGCTTGGATTAGGCAGTTTGATGAAAATTGGGGAATGTTGACTAATGTCCCGAAAGAATCAAGGTAGAGGCAAAGGCTAGACAGGAGGAAAAGAATCTAGATTCTAGATGGTTGATGCTCGAATAATTAATCATTATTGTAAAATGTGTGCCATTTCTATCTCAATTTATGTACAAGTATGCATGCTTTGATATATTCTGCAGCTAATTTGGCATTCTGGATGTTTTTTTAAAATACACGAAATGATACACACACACACACACACACATATTAGACGCTTCTGGGACACTTCACTTCCAAGGATTTTCGGGAAATGACACTTCCAATGCTTCGCTTCCAAAAAAAGGCACCCACTTGGTCCCTGCTTCATGCAACACTGCTCCATGTACACCTTTCAGCTCTCTTTCATTTCATGCACTTAGTTAATTAGTTCACACAAAGTCGGAACAGAATCAACTTGACTTTACTTGATTTATTTCATCTCATCTTTGATCATTTTTTGTTGTTAAAGACCTAATGAAACTTGATATATTAACCTCTAGACCTAGATCAAATATAATCAAATCTAAAATCATAATTAATATGGTGGTTTCTTCTCTCTCTCTCTCTCTCTCTCTTCCCTAGTTTTCACAATTTCTGACCTTATTCACAAATTCGCACACCCACAAATATTCTCCAGAAATTTTAGTTACCCTAATGGAAATCTATAATGCAAAGTTCCCTAGACATATTAAAGAGACACACTAGTTTCACGATCAAGGACCCAAGCTTCGAGATCAACCTATGAATGTCTGGTTTTAAAACAGATCTGTCCTCAGATCTACTGGGATCCACTTTTGGCAGAGGCGTCCATACACAGGTCTGAGGAGGATCCAGTACTGATACTTCAATGGAGGACTAATGCAACTATGTTCTACAATGTCATAGAACATGGGGTTCTGGTAGTCATTTTCTAGGACGCATTTTCCTTCATACCAAGGCAGGTAAATAAATTATATTCCATAAATGGGTGGATCCTGACCTTTATATGCAAAAATATGAGGAATCATAAAATGTGTCAAAATCAAGTCAACTTTCCAAACATATAAAAGCAACTTTCATTTAATGGTGTTTTCTGTTCTGATTAAAATATATAAATATATTATAAATAATAATAATGATTAATTTAATACTAATTAGTTAATGAAGAGGCATCTCTCTACAGAAATGTCCATTCATGAAGAGGCACCTGTCTAGGTATATAAGCAGGCCCTCATTTGTTACATTAAATATCTCATATCTTCTTTACATTCTTATATAAATGTATTGGTCCGATCATATGCATATATATGTATTTCAGATCTTCTGAGTATTCTGCTGCATTTATGAACTTTGTTCATAACATTGGTATCGAGACCTAGTGATAAGCAGAATCTATTTGTTTCTTAGTTCATATTACATGTGCCTAGATCTAGAGATTAACAGGAATCAGTTGAGCTGGTTTTAGCGGCAGTTCAAGCAGAAACTTCATTTTGTTTCAGAAAAATATTCTTAACTGGCAACATGAAACAGATAAACATAAGCCATTTCTTTTCTGAGAAACAGTATAAATTAGATTCTTTCTTTAACAAACGCATTACTGTTAAGTACGTATCACATGAATTTACAAAAAAATCAGATAAATGACTCAATAAAACAAGACCAAATCAAACTAAATCCAACAAAGTAGCAATTAAAACCCAAGCACTCATAAGCGAGTCCCCATAAAATAAAATTATAATCCACCAAAGTCCTTGTGAAACCTGCAAATTAAACATATTTGCATCCTCTTAAATCCCAGAAGATGTTAGTATGTTCCCAACCAAAAACTGGATTCAGTCGTAACGAAAAATGAGATCAGGTCATAAAAGATTTAACATTAAAGAATTTTTTACTAGCTTATTGATAAATTCTAACCATAGAAATCAAAAGCAACTTGTGAGAAAGATATAATTGTCATGCAATAATTCTAACTAAGGAAAACAAAAGCATTTTGTAAGACACATGTGTACAGTGTGATGCATACCTTGGATCTGCAGTGGGTAGTCTTCGAACAAGCAAACTCCCACCCTGACCTGACAAAGTCGGGGACATCTCTTCCCCTTTGTTAAAATGCACATATGTCAATTTTCCTTGAAACACATTCTTCCATACATTTTCATTCACTTGCTTATCCGTAATTTGGCCTATCTGGTAGTTCTGCATAGGAAATTTACTGATGTCAGACAAATGTTTTGCACTGCAAGTTGTCTTAATGAAATTATAGAGCCAGAAAAAGTTCAAAGAGTTATTTAGGTAAAACACAAAACTACAAGAACTACCTGCTGCAGCAATTTTCTTCTATAAATACTAAGCTACATTTACTACAATTTACAAGCCAAAGGTTGGCACACTCTACATAACAGAAGGTTGAAAATCGGACAATCATAAAATTATGAACACACTGAACTTCATTCCAATGTCAATTGTATTTTTGTGCATAACTAAAAAAATATGAAAGCACAAATTAGCATCCCAAGTTTGACTCTAAGCAAAGCCCATCCAGAACTTCTGCCCAAAATTAATAAGTTATTTCAAACATAACTACCATGTATTAAAATATAAAAGTTATATCAGACATTGACAATAAAAGAGTAACAAAGAATTACAATCAGGAAATCACAAAGATGTCCGCAGGACAAGGTTTATTGGCCCTGATAAATAACCAACCTATATCCATCTTAACCCCGGATCTACCAAGCGCCAAGAGGGATCAAATCTATCCCAAATTAGCATCCCAAGTTTGACTCTAAGCAAAGCCCATCCAGAACTTTTGCCCAAAATTAATAAGTTATCTCAAACATAACTACCATGTATAAAAATATAAAAGTTATATCAGACATTGACAATAAAAGAGTAACAAAATATTACAATCAGGAAATCACAAAGATGTCCACAGGACAAGGTTAACTGGACTTGATAAATAGCCAGTCTAGATACATCTTAACCCCGGATCTACCAAGCGCCGAGAGGGATCAAATCTCTTTTCACTGTAAAAAAGGTTTGCATATCAAAAGATTCGATCCCTGTCGGCATTGGTAGATCCGGAGTTAAGATGGATCTAGGCTGGTTTAATTTACCCCTTTAAATAGGCTACATTCCACATGAATACCATGGACCATTTTTATTTTTGTTATCATTTTAATTTTATAGGGTTATTTTTATTTTCACTGAGTTAAAATGTTTGCATTACATTACATGAATCTTTTGATTTAATTTTATTTTTAAAAACTTATTTATTTTTATTTTTATGTAATTTGACTTAGTCAAAATGTTAAACATTACATTACAACATCTCTACCATAATGGGCTGGAAAGCGCCTTTCGGCACAATTATTAAATAAGTATCTATATACCTAAGTAACCGGATTCGTCCTATAGGCCCCACGAATCCGAATCCATCGTGTCCGACACGATTCTCTCGAAATTCATGTCCAAAAACCATGACACGTCGTGTCTTTTTTTGCCACGTCGAATCCGACCGCGTGTCACGATTTTGGCAGCGTGTCACGATTTTGGGAATCGTGTCCTGTTTTCCAGGACTCGCTAGGCGGAAAAAGTGACCTACGCGGGTATGAAAAGGGCGTATTTGCTAGTTACAGCCACGCATATTTTCATTTGGCAAGTGTTTTGTGAGCTATTGGCAAGTGGAGAAGGGTTTGCAGCAAGGAGTTATGGGAGTAGAGCATTCAGCAAGGAAATTCAAGCACCAAGTAAGTGCATTTCACCTCCATTTTTTTGCATTTCTTACAGCGGTTTGTATATGATTTTTTGTTTACAAATTTGTGCATGCTTTGTTCATTTCTTTTACAGTATTAATGGCTCAATCAAAGGCAGTAGTTAGGGGGCAAAGGAAGGGCAAGAATGTCATGTGTGGAGATGCCCCTCCTCCCCCAATGTCATCAGAGTCTGCTGCAAGTACTGTTGAGGGAAGAGGAGGACCTAAAGACAATGATAAATATCCATTGTGGAAATATGTCACAAGAGAGGATGGGCCAAACACCAAGGAAAAGGGAGGAGGCAATGTGCAATGGAAATGCAACTTTTGTCACATTTTTTTCAAAAGCACATATTACTGTGTGAAATCACATTTGTTGGCTTTACCGGGTTGTGGGATTGGAGCTTGTAAAGTTGTTTCTTTACAAAAGAGAAAAGAATTGAGAAAGGAGGCCAATGTTGGTATGGAACATGTGGCTTCAAAATCAAGAAAACCCAAGAATGAAGACCCCCTTCCATTTTTGAGGAAAGCCACCACCAAATTTCCATTTGAGAGTTCTACTTCTACTGGGGGACAAGCATCAAAAAGAAGAGCACTTGGTCCAATGGACAAGATTTTCCAAAAAGAGAGACGGGAAGAGCTTGATCTCACCATTGCCTTCTTCTTCTATCAAAACTTAATATCATTTAATGTTGCACATTCACCTCTATTTATTGAGATGTGCCGAGCTCTAACTCAAGGGACTCCAGCAAGGTACATGCCTCCTAGGTCAGAGAAGCTGAGAACCACATTGTTGACGAAGGCAAAAGAAGAGGTGCAAAAAATGCTTGAGCCTATTGTAGCATCATGGCCAACATCTGGGGTTAGCATTGTTTCTGATGGATGGACAGATCCAGCACAACAACCAATCATCAACTTCATGGTGGTCTTCCTTGAGTGGTCCAGTTTTCATAAAAGCAGTGGATACACTTGGTGAATACAAGGATGCACAATTTATTGGTGAGTTATTTATTAAAGTTATTGAAGATGTAGGTGTTGATTCTTGTGTGCAAATCATTACAGATAATGCACCTGTTTGCAAGGCTACTGGCATGATTGTGGAAGCTAAATATCCACAAGTGTTTTCGACACCTTGCATTGTCCATTCATTGAACTTAGAACTGAAATCCATTGCTTCTGATGTGCTTTGGATTGGAAGCATTATTGAGGATGCAAGACATATCCGTAACTTTCTGCAAAATTATACAAATGCCCTCACTATCTACAAGGAGTACAGCAATCTATCATTGTTGAAGATTGTTGATACACGATTTGCATCTTCATTCATGATGTTGAAGAGGTTGAGGGCGGTCAAGACTGCTCTTGGGTCCATGGTTATTTCTGAGTTTTGGTCTTTTTGGAGAAAGACAGATCAGGTAGCCTCTAAAAGAGCGAAGGACACAGTGCTAGATGATGCTTGGTGGGAGAGGGTAGATCTAATTATTCGGATCATGGACCCTATCATTTCTTTGCTTCGATTTGCAAATACGGACAAACCCATCCTAGGAGAGGTTTATGAGGGATGGGATTCCATGATTGAGTCTGTGAGGAGCATTATTCTACAGAATGAGTGCCCTGAGTATGAGACATCACCAGAGGCCTTCTGTGATACCATACATGATATTCTTGT
This sequence comes from Pinus taeda, assembly GCA_000404065.3. Classification (NCBI taxonomy): domain Eukaryota; kingdom Viridiplantae; phylum Streptophyta; class Pinopsida; order Pinales; family Pinaceae; genus Pinus; species Pinus taeda. The sequence continues at coordinate 87,325 of APFE030860167.1, read as the reverse complement.
CAGCAGATGGGACAAGAATTGTACACCTTTACATTGTTTGGCTCACTCATTGAACCCCAAATACTACAGCCATGAGTGGCTGAATGGTGGACCTTCCTGCAGATTCCCTCCTCACATGGATGGTGAAATCTCACAGGGGAGGAAAGAGGTATTCAGGCGGATATATCAAGATAGTGCATTGCTTGCTAAGGTGGAGGATGCCTTTGCAGAGTTTTCCACTGGCAGTGGTCGATTTGGAGGTTATGATGTGATTAGAGACAAGAGGCTAAGAAGCCCTATTCTTGGTGGGCAAATCATGGGGCAACAAGCCCTCTTCTTCAGCAGTTAGCCATGAGACTCCTCTCTCAGGTGACTTCATCCTCTTGTTGCAAGAGGAATTGGAGCACATATGGGAATTTGTATAGTGTGAAGAAGAGCAGAATTGAATTGAGCAGCCAGGGAAGAGACAATGGTGTATGTGCACACCAACCTTCATCTTATTTACAGGCAGAGGGAAGAGTGGTTGAGGGGCAAGACAAAGATGTAGGATGTCTTTCCTAATGATATGGATCTGGACACCAGTGTTGAGTTGGCATTGGCCAACATGGATCTCAATGATCCAGTGCTACAGCCTGTTAGATTTGATGACTTAGAGGGGTCAACCTCCACACCAACAGATGCAGAGGCAACTATGGATACAGGGGAGGAGGTGGATGCAGAGGAGAGCAGTGGGGACCATGATGATGAGGACAGTGATGCTGATTTTGATGTTGATTGATGCCTTGAGGCTTGTATCCCTGTAGTTGTTTTACATTTTCTATTTCTATTTGCCATTGGCATTGCACCAGCACTACCTATATAACACATTTTGATTTGATGACTTAATGAGAAAACTACAGTTGTCAGTGTGTTTATCTTACTATCTTGTAGTTGTAAGTTGTCTTTCAGTTATGAATTATGAATCATGATTTAATAGATTTATCATTTATGTGACCAGTACCACTGACATGTATTTGAATTTTGTATGTACTATGCATGCTAATAGCTATAGATGAAGATCTATGTTTGAAATCAATAAATTTGTATCATTAATTAAAATTTGTGTAAGAAATATCTAATTTTTAATATATATATATATATAAAAGGAAACCTACGTGTCCTGTTCCGGGGGATCAACGTGTCTGAATCCGACACCACGAATCTCGAATCCTACGAGTCCCGAATCCCAGTGTCAGGTGACTTAGCTATATACCGAAATATATCAGCTATGTTACCAAATCATTCATCCCTCCTCCTTGAATATGTCAGGACATGTATTGGATCCAGATACAGATCCTTCTCAGATAAAACTCGGATCCTTAGTGTATCCAGATCCAGAAGTAATACAACATGCATCTGTCACGGGATCTGTTATTAAGTATACCTAACGATAGATTCCAATGTTACATCCCCACCCCAAAATAGGAAACAGTCAAGACTGAACAGTTAAAAAAATCAGCATTCATGGAAAATTTTGAAAGCTTGCTGCGTAAAATAATTCCAACGTGCACAATCCTAATAACATCCAATAGAGATTACATAATCAGATTCAAGAGACGAATTGCAGGTGCACGTGAGACCAAAATTTAGGAGTCGTGCAGCATTATCATATTTTCAAATATTATATATGATTTAAGAAAATAACTAAATATACTAATCTAGTTCTTAAAATCTAAGTCGCATGAAACTTGGAAATTGTTACAGCTTTTGGATATGGGAACATCATGGAAACATAACCCCCAACAAATGGGTATACACCTGAAAAACACGACATATAAAAAATACTCTCTCACTCATATATATATCTTTTTTTAAATAACACATTAGGAATTGTGGATGCAGCAGTATCATATTTTTCAAAAGTTATATATAATTAAAGAAAATAACTAAAATACCAAATTAGTTCAATAAAACCTAAGTTGTGTGAAACTTGGAAATGGGTAAAGGTTTTGAAATGGAACAGCATGCAAACATGACCCCCATCAAACAGGTATACACCTGAAAAACACAATACTAAAAAAATAATATACATATATATATGAGATTTTTTTTAAATAACACATTATCTTGCACGAAATAAGAATGATAAAATGACATTTTAGAAGGGAACATATGTCTATACTAACTCCCAAATCTAATTACATCATACAAAATCCAAAAGGAGCATTTATAGATGAGGCTACATGCGCCAAAATATAACATGAACTAAAGACATACATATCCATTCCATCTTTATCTTCATTGATAAAAATAGAACAAGATCGTTGCTTACCACTGGATTCAGAATTGGAAGAAGAGGTTCCACCTCCACCTTCATTACTATCACCATTAAGAGAAGCAAAATAGGATTTCAAGGATTTCGGATCTACACCTAAGTCTTTAGGAGGCCCACTTGTATATTCTTCACCCTAACAAGACACAAGGAATGGAGTAGAATACATAGACAAGATCCTTGACGCTTTGCAATCCCAAAAATTTCACAAAATGCACCAAAGCTCATGGTCTTAGGCAAAACATGCCCAGTATGGGCCACCATGGTCAAGTTGTGTTTTGAATTCATGCAACATGCTTGAAATGTTTCAGGCCTGTTTCGGCATTTCCAGTGGTTTTCAACTTTGGTATGAGGGCTTTTCCTACAATGTAAACTAGTGCAGCCATATGAATTAAAAGGTTAATAAATGTCGATAGGCATCAAAGCACTTACCTCATGATAATTTCACATTGTCAAGTTTTAAAAAATCATAAAAAATAATTAAATTAAAATTTTATTTTAAATAATTGTTATTATTATTTATTATAAAAAAATTAATATATGGGTTAAACATATATACATTTAAAAAAACATGTAACAAGATTCTTAACCAAGGAGATTCACCCCCACTTTACCATGGAGGTTTTTAATATGTAAACAGGCTTTGTTGCAATACCATGGCTTACTAATACCACATTTCCCAAAATTCTCCCCCACTTTACCATGGAGGATTTTAATATGTAAACAGGCTTTTGTTGCACTACCATGGCTTACTAATACCACATTTCCCAAAAAGCCATAATTTATGTTCATATTACATTTTTTAATTAAATCAATTTAATTAAAAGGTTAAAAAATGACATCACTACTTTTGAGATAAATCTCAACCTTTGATTTGTTACTATGGAGGTTAATTCCGAACCATCCACCTAATAATTATTGATAATTAAATTAAAATTCTAGAAGCCATATGCCAAAGAGGCACACCTTAGGGAATGGTAAACCTTCAACAAGCCCTAAGTTGAAGCCTTGTGTAGAAATAGGGTTTTATTAGGCCTTAAATTGCCTAGGTTTAACAACATCAGCGTAACAAGGCACTTTTCACCATGCAATGTGCTAGATTTTGATTTTGTGAGGTTAAACAAAAAAAAAAGATGCCAAATCAGCTCCAATGCTTTAGTATCTCAAGCCCTAGTTGAATTCGGCCCTTTCCCTAGCCCTAGAAACTCACCTTGAAGGGCCTAAAAAGTGAGAAAGAGGAGAAAGGTAAAAACAAGCAACTCACTTTGAAGGGCCTAAAAAGTGAGAAAGAGGAGAAAGGTAAAAAATTTGAAGAGTTTTGATCATCAATGGGATTGTGATGCCTTTTCCTACTTGGGTGATGCAGTCTTAAGAATTTAAACCATAGAGATATCAAATATTTGCATGGAGTAAGGCGGGAAACCCTAGTTTACCCTAGCTATCTTTTTATGAGGGGAGAAATTAACTAGAAGAATGCTCAATAGAAGATTTTATGGGAAGTCCAAGAAAATAGATTAAACATGCAACAATTTACCATGAATTTCCAATAAAAAATTGCATTTAGACAAGGAAAAAGTAGAAACCATAGAAATAGTTCATTCCATGTAAAACCATAAAAGATATGCAGTAAATACTCACAAATTTTTCATGAGCGTGCCTTCTTTCAATGCCAAAGAGATGTCTTCAACACAAAAATTAATATCCAATAGCAAAAATCCACATAAGATCACATCTCTTCAAGTACAAAAGTTGAATAGGCAAAGTCGACTTCTTCTAAAGAGACCCAAATCCACCAGATTGATGATGACAAATGAAAATAAGTGATCCTCTTGTCATAGGAGGTCTATCACCTCTAATAATTCACTAAAAGCCCCCAAAGCAAGTTTAAGTGGAAGTAGACACAAAGTAAATGGACTACAAGCCAACCCAATAGCTCAACAAATAAAATATGCCAATAAATGACCACAAGTGTGAGCCATAAGCCCTTAGTAAGCATGACATTGTGTCCTTTTAGGCCTTGAAATGCTCCAAGGTTGCACTGGAAGGGCTAAATGAGTTTCCAATAGTCATGATCAACCATCAATTCAAGGAAAAAACCTCAAATCAAACCTCAAAGCATCTCCATGCGTCCAAAATCCACCTCTAAGTGCCCTGCATCATCTCTATGGGTGCCATGTAAACATGTACTCTCTCTCCAGTGTCAGGCTCTATCAAGTGCAACAAGCCCTCCCCAATCATCGCAAGGTATAGCCATCCACAACTAGGCTTTAGATCTATGCATGCCCCATCAAGTAGTGTCAAGGCCAGCCTAAGCGCATGTTGAGCCCAATGGTACATCATCGAGAATCATCAATGTGAATCAAGATAAGCTTGGCATTCAGGCATTTAAGTGTGCTCTGGGGTGTCCATCAACTAGAAGGTGTTGAAAATTGGCAGCTAAGGGATGAATTTCCTTGAATAAAATCTCATTTCTGACTATTCTAGAGTGACATTATAAAAATAGAAAGTAATGTCTATCATTCCAAGTATGACTTTCCAAAAGTAGTAAATCAACCTGCTTCAATTGGTAATCAAGTATAGATGATAGAAAATCACTTCACTTATCCTTAATAAATCTTAATTGCTCAGTTTTAACTTAATCATCAATATTAACATTAATATTATTATTATTATCCTTATGATACTATAATATAATTGTTAAAAGGGAAATAGTAAATACATGTCATCTTTCCTACTTGCCACTCAATCATGCCACTTCGACCTCTCTCTCCCCTTGATGACACTCATACCCCTCTCTCTCTTACCCCTCTCTCTTAATGATGTGTTACCCTCTCTCTCTTAATGGATTCGTTGCACTCCTCTTACACTCTCGTACACACATTAAAAACTTGTCATAAAAGATTCCTCTTACGCACTCTTCAGTGCATATGTTACACTCTCTCCTTCAAGGCATGTGTTTTCCTCTTTATGGCATGAGTTAAAAAGGAAAGCATATCTCCTTTATGACATGAGTTACAAAGGCATGTGTACCTCCCTATATGGTATATGTAGCTCTCCCTCAAGGTATGCGAGTTACTCCTCCTTCATGGCTCGAACTCCTTGATCCTCCTATATATATGTGCCTCTCATCTTCACTACTTACTTGTGCATTGTGAAAGGAGACTTCAAACTTGTGAAAGAGAGTTGGAGAGAATATAGAAGGATTGAGAGAGTGAGAGAGAGACTTGAAGAGTAAGAGCAGAACTTGGTGAGACAAAGTGATTCAGTGTTTGCATCGCAGTTGCTAGCAGAGATCTTCTTGCTACAGCTAGGTTAGATTAGGGTGAACCTCTTCATTCTCTTGATATGTCATTGTATTTTGTTTCCCTGTTGAACAATTGATTTCCAATAGAAGAAGAATCTAGTTGGGTTTTCCCCTTGTGGGTTTTGCCCTGGTCATTAGACCTAAATTCTCTCTCATTAAGTTCTTGGATGTCTTCTATTTTGCATATGGTTTATATGGTGTATGTTTTATCTACAATTGCTTAATTGACATTGCAGCTCGAAGAAGTTTCATTTTAAGTAATTGTTTCAGCATAGAACATCAATTTTCAATAGCAAAATCATCTAAGTGCCCAACGCTCTTACTTGATATGGGCAATGTTGCATCTGCAGGGTCATCATGCTCTCTGAAAGTGCAATATGGTGTGGGCATCATGTGGTGTAATAGTGGAATAATGTGCCCTCAAGGCCTCGGCTACTCAAAACCACTTGGAAAAATCATCTCAAACTGAGGTGAGAGCAACCATTCATTAGAGTCAATAACCATAAATGCATCTAAGTAGACCATACTTAACTGTAAAGGGCATAATAATACTTCAAACCAAGATCACCCTCAAATATCTAACTAGACCAAGCCCCGTAAAAGTGTTCCCTACCTTTGTAGGGGTGGCTAGGTAATCAACCCATTAGGTGCTTCCAACCACTAAGGGGAGGTGGAATTTCTAAGGTTAACCCTTCAATCCATAGGTGTTAGGGAGAATAGGTGGCAACGAAAGGGAATTACTTCATGGCCCAATGCCATGGTCGAGGGACCAGCCAATGAGAGTCCACATCCTCAGTGTATAGATGTAATGGAGGGAGTAATCATGGAGGCATGAGATACCCCTTTCCTCAGCCTACTTTTTCCACCCCAAAGGGATGTCTTTTACTTCTTTTTTATAATGCTTTTTAATGGTGCATAGCTCAAGGATCAAAGCTTGTTCTTTATGATGTAGTATTTATTTTACCCCTTAAGATGAGTTAGTTTCTCACTTATCAAGGGTGGGACATGCAAAGGTTCTTTATGATGAGATGGAACATCAAGTGCTCAGGAACTGGGTAATGGCTAATGAGGGAGGTAGAGCTCAAGCTAGGCCTTTGTCAATGCACTAACCTTTGTGTTGACCATCTTTTGCATTTTAACTTTTCTTTTTCTTTTGTTGGCCATCTTACACTTTTTCATTCTTTTAATTGCATCAATCTCCAAGGCAAGGTTTTTCGACCCTACTCAAGGATGTGGATGTGTGAGTGCCAAATCCTAATGAACCAATGATAGTTAACCTGAAGAATGGAGGCGATATCAAGGGAATGATTAAAGATGGAAGATGTTAAGCATGGAAAGGGCAATGGGCATGCTAATTCAATCCAAGTATTCCAAGTAGTGCCTCTCCAATAACCCTAAGGCCTTAGAGGAGGTCCCACAAGACTAGGGCTAAAGACTAACCCCTTTGGTGAGGTGAAAGAACAAGTTTACAATCAAGATCAGTCAATTATCCAGATCACCCCTTTATCCATGTTAAAATGCCCAAAACATTAAGTAAAAGCACTAGATTGCAAAATCGTTAAAGTACCTGTTAAGTGGTAGCCCAACTTCATTTACGAGGAATGTCGAATGGTGGGAGGTGCATGACTGATGCAGATGGTGAAGGAATACGGCATATCATCATTAATCAACAATGTGTAGGGTTTCTCATTGGTTGGCTATCCAAGATAGGAGAAAAAGTTTTCTCCTATAGGATTACCCATTTTGGTGGGTAACAAGGATCTAATTATAATGGTAAATGACCAAGGAGAAGACATAAATACAGTTGATTAGCAATGCTTCTATATATAGTAGAACTCAGAGTATAAACTATAATCCTACTAATCATCAACTTCTCTAAATTTTGACCCTTCGAAATAATTTTCATTGCTATGTTTCCTGCATACCATAGAATAGCAATAGCAATATCTGAATTTCAACACTTTGGAAGAATTAAACATGATCATCATTGTAAATAATGTGCATAACTATTGCTTTCTACATACCATGAGATAATCTTAACATGGTATCTTTAAAGACTTATAATTGTTATGTTGAAGCTTAATACAAAAGGTCCAACACTGATTGAGAGGGAGCACCTATGACCTAAGGGGCTACGGGTTCTCATCAATCACGCAAAGAAAAGAAAAACTCAAATGGGAGGGGGAGTCTTGGAAGGAAGTGTTCTCATTACCATTAAAGACTGTTTTTCCCAGAGAAAAAAAGAAGCCAGCAAAACCTCATCAAAAGTAAGAAATGGAAGGTACAATCAGAAAACAGATTACCGTGTATCAAGGTTCAAGACAGACCAAGCTAAATAGAGAATCTTCTCCATAGTATATACCCTGCAGGTGGTTGAGCATTAAATAATAAATATCTTAAACCAAATTCCACTATTATGAAGCATATAAGTAGCCAATAGTTTGCACTCCTAATGTACATACTAAAGAGCATTGAGAAAAAAGATGATTCATGAGGCATTGTGGAGCAAAGAAAGGCATATTTTTTGTGTTTTATGAGCAGTAGAGGGAGTGCAATCCCTAGGATAACTAGAAAATTAATAAAAGAAATTCAACAATGACTTTTCTTGGTTGGTCTTCGAAGCAGATTGAGTAAGGATGAGGATCCATCAAGTCTTAAAATTGTTTCCTTTTGTTCTTGTGGTCACATAGCCCAACTAGGGAGTTTGCATCCACAACGGACCGCCTGCAGTTGTGTGGAAAAATGTTCACACTAAATCAATTGCATTCAGCTTATTGATAAGATCGTTGTTTTATCTATGTTCTGAGATTTTCTTCTCATACTTGATTATAGAGTTGCGTTACATATTAGTAAATGTATTGAAAATTTCGTGTATGTCTTGATAGTTAATCTATGTTCACTTACTACTACTTCTTGAGTTCTATTAACGATTCTAGGAATACTTTGAAGCCATTTGCAAACACAGGTTGCTTACATGCCCTTGCAAAGGGTATTCAAACCATAAATGTGCATACATGGGATTGAACCCCTCACATATTTAATTATAAAAATAAAAATAAATAAAATAAACTCTCTTATTATGTTATTGTGACAATGAAATTCTACCATGTGCATCTTATTCAAATTCTGAAATATTTTCTCTTCCTCACGTTTATGTTCTATGCTCTTCAGAAATATTAAGCACAACCCTTTGTCTTCATCTCTAGATCATTTAGAAATGTGCAATAAAATGAGAAGAGTAGCATATCTATTGACCCATACATACGAGTATAAAAGTCTGGACTTCTTATAATCTATGTTCCACCAAATTTCTGAAACGGAGGAGCGCAATAGCAGGGAGACACATGGGGGGTGTGTGGGAGCACCCCCAAATTTTAGGAAAATTGAAGGGAGGCGAAGGGATGTTGGGTCCCTTAGCATAAGGCTTCATGTCTCTAAAATTATAGAATATCAAATAATAATGATAAAATCCCAACAATAACAGTTTAGCCCATGCAAAATCATCGTTGTTCAAACCAGTGGAAATGTTATAATTCTGCCAATCCTGAAATCCTGAAAATTGTTAAGTCAGCTGAATTTTGAATATAATGATAAAATCCCAACAATAACGGTTTAGCCCATGCAAAATCATCATTGTTCAAACCAGTGGAAATGTTATAATTCTGCCAATCCTGAAATCCTGAAAACTAAAAACTGCTAAGTCTGCTGAATTATGAATGGGATATGAAACTCTACTTTTGCCATATGAAGTCTGACGAGGTTGGAACAACTCTCAAAATCTTGAAACAATTAATGATAATGTTAAAAATTGAAGTAAAAGGATAGAAAAGGTAAGATAAAGGAGAATGTTACAATTAATTACTAAAGTCCTAGACTCCTCAATGCTCTCTCCCTTATTTGCTTTTCCTATCTTCATGGGTTGTTAGACAAAAGGTCTGGGGGGCAGGCAAACTTTTATCCTATTCTTGACAGTCAGTCTGTCAGCCACATAGCCAGCAACCCCTACTAGCCACCACTAGCTGATGATATGCCATTATATCTCCGCCACTTGCATCAGCCATATACTTCTCACCCATATGGCAAGAGCACGTGGACGAAGGTGGGCTTCCTCTCAAAAGATACTTTGCAATCGAGTGCTTATGCTTGTTTGTATTTGGGCATTTGGTATGTATTATGGGGTAAGTTGGAAGAAGGATGGGCTTTGACCATGATCTTGTTCTCTCACCTTATGTGTGTGTGTGGGGGAGGGGGGGTTAATCTTCAACCCTAGTCCAATGGGACCTACCCTAATGGCCAAATGCGTATAGGAGGGGGAGTACTAGGGAAGCACTAATTGGGATAGCTTAGTTCCATCTATCCCTATATCATAATTATCACTTTCCATCTTACATTAAGAGCCCTTATCACACCTTCAATTTTCAACTTTAGCTGATCATTGATTCCTTGGAATTTGGCACCCACATGTCCATAGTAGGGCCTGGAAACTTTGCCATGGGAGGTTGATGCAACGAAAAGACACAGAGAGTGCATATCATGGCCACAGCAAAACTAAAAGAAAGAATATCAAAATGCTAAAGATAGCCAGGGACATAAGAACTAGCATGTGAGAAAAAGCCTATCATGAGCTCTACTTCACTCATATGGCCATCACCTAGTTCCTGAGCACATATTGCTCCATTACATCAAAAGAAGGAACCCTTGCATGTCCAAACCCCGATGAGCAACGAACTGGTTCATCATTAAGGGGTAATATAGCTGCCACATCATTAAAAGCAAGCTCTAACCCTTAAGCTATGAGCAGTAATACAAAGAAAATCAAGAAAAAGCAAAAGGCAAACAAGAGGGCTGGAAAAACAAAGGCCGAGTTGGTAACTCATGCATCCACGATTGTTCCCTCCTACCACAACACTTGGCTGTGAAATCTTATCCCAATCGTTACCATCATTTTTATTCACTAACAACTGTGAATTGCAGAGCGGACTGAGGAAATGTTAATTCCCCTTGGGGGCTGGAAACACCTAATAAGGTTGTCCTTTAACCACTCCTACCTAGGGAGAAAACACCATTGCGAGTACAAGGCCCTAATTTTGGAAGGGGATCCTTATATGAAGTATAAAATAGCCCATGACACTCAAGCTTGGTTCACTTAAATGCAATAATGATTTTTGTCCCTAATGAGTGGTTGTTTTCACTAGAATTTGTGTTGTGATTGTTAGGTGGTTCAGCAACCCATGTCTTGGGCACCACCTTTCCACATGTACCCAAGAAATTAGAGAAGCATATTAGCACCAAACAGGCGAAGCATTGAGACTCTTGGGCCTCCTAGCAGCAACAACATTTGATACACGTACCAGTGCACTTCCTGCACCCAAGACGTTGAACCACTTTGCACTAGATGTGATGATTCTATGAGATGACAAACCTGGACCCAGCATGCCCTCAAGCCAGCCTTAGCACCAATTGATGGATGGTAGTTGATTCAAGGCCAAATGAGGATGCTCTCACCTTCCGAGACTAGGGAGGGCTAGTTGCACTTAGAAAGCCCTCAACATTGGAGCAGAGATGGACACTTTGAGCAGTTGGGGACCCATAGAGACCACTTTGTGCTGCCCCAACAGGATCTTGGGACCACAGGGAGCCATTGAGGTGGATTTGAGGCCCAACACTCTAATCTTGGATTTTACATGTTTCTACATCACATTTGGCACCTTATAGCACTTGTACATGGCACTTGGAGCCTATTTTATGCATGACATCAGCCCTAGAAGTGTAGCAGCTCACATGTGTGGGCTTATTGGAGCATTTACGTTTGAAGCTAGTGGGTTGACTTGTAACCCAATCATATGTTGTAATCAAGCTTGATTTTAGGAGCTTATTAGGCTAATTAGACATTATCCTCCTCACACAAATAGAGGAGTGGATCATTCATTCTATTCATCATCACTTGTGACTATTTCGACCTTCTTAGGAGATTTTCGACCTCTTTGTATCTTGAAGAAGATGTGATATATGGAGTACTTTATCTATTGGAGATAATTTTATTAGCATTGGAGAAGTTATCTTGGATCAATAATGGATTATGAACACATTTCATCTTGCAAGTGTGCCTTGTTATTGATGAATCTTTGATCTTATCTCTAATGTATGGAATGTATTGGTTATCTAGGGTTTTTAAATTGCACCATTGATTATTGAAGATTAATTGTATAGAATCTAGATATCCTCATTGTACGCATTACTCATATATGGAATGTGAATTGTAATTCCCTTGGTGAACTCTTGTTGCAGCTCTCCCAAGTGTCTTTGATCCCTCACAAAGATAATAGTTATGGTTTTGTGCTAGGGCATCAAAACATCCTTACTCTTTTGCAAGATTAGCTAATATAACATTCATAGACTCCATCAACCCAAGGACTAGGCATTGGCCTTGTCAATTTCGTGATCAAACTTGAATTCATCCACAAAATTGAATTTTGCTCTCATTTTCTCTTCTATTTTTGGTCCTCTTAAGGATAAGTGGCCTAAGCTAGGGCTTGGACCAAATTTGCTTAGAGGAAATATCCAAGGCGGTAAAAGGATTCAACATCAAGAGTAGACTTGGTTGCCTCAAAATCAACCTCCTTGGTGGCTAATCTATCCATTTTAGGCCTTCATTTCAATTGCCCTAGCTAATTTGCCCAAGGAGAAACCCTAGTTTGGTTAAGCTTCAACTTGAGGACTTTTTGAAGGTTTCATATGCTCTTGGCTTACTAATATTCATTGTTGGAAACCTTTTCCTTGGCACATTGACCTTAGGATATTTCATTTTGCATGTTATTTCTCAAGCCCTAGGCCTAGCGTGCCCTAATTAGGACTTTCTAGAGGATGTGAATTGCCTTTTTTCCCCTAGTTGATCCTTGTACTTATGAATAGCCATCCTTTAGAAGCCTCTTGTGTCACCTTAAACCTTTAGGCCTAGAATATCTCTTATATGTGACCTTTTTATTGAGAAGCCTCCCATTGGTGAAAGTCCATAAAGAGTAAGGGGTAGTGGTTGTGGTGACAGTGGGCTACACCTCATTGTTGTCACTTGGTCTAGTTCTACCCCTCTACAAGACCTACTAGATTTAGCGGCAACATTTTCAACTTTGTTGTTGGAGACGATTAGAGTCAACCTCCTCGTTTTTTAAAGTTTGAGCTTCATTTCATTAAATGAGTTGATCCTACGGACAAGGATAAATTTAGTCATGTAGCAACTCCATTGGAAGAACGAAGCCCCAATTTTTCATTGAGCTTCAATGTTTCAATGATTATAGGGCGAAGCAAGCATTTTTCAAGGCATTTGAATTCACCTTGGCAACTCCATATCTAAAGATTATGAAAACTTTGCAGGACAAGAAATGGATCACGAGGATTATGACAATTGTCCCAAATTTAATTCATATTCAGCGATCGATCACGTAACTAATCTTTTCCATGATGACCGAGAAAATAATGAAGTCTTGAGTTAAGAAAGCCTCTAGAGACTTCAAGAAAATGCGAATAAGTACAGGAAGTCTTGCAGGCATCTAATTGAGGTTTGTGTTGATGTGAATTTCTTATTGAACGTGTGTAGTGAAAGGAGAGAAATTGATATGGTATTACATAAGTATGAAGAAAATCCTATAGACCTCCTCCTCTTGGAACTCGTGTACATGTATTATGCAGTAAAAGTTTTGTGCAACGTTGTTCGGGAAAAATATTGCAATCCTCAACAGGGTGGCTAGTAGTTTTACTCCATTCCCAAAGAAATTTTAGAACTTGATATAACAGAGGAGGCTTGGGGTGGTCCTGTTGAGGCCACAAATGTAGAAGATATCATCCCTGATCATTAAGTAGATTATGTTGAAGAGAATTTTGATCGCCCTAGTAGTTAAGGATGTGATGGAAGAGAATGCCATGAAGAGGTCTCTTTTCTAGATTGTCAAGATGAAGACATTGAAAGTGAGCTTGAAGATGACCCAGAAAAGGTGCATGGTGAGGAATCTATGGAGGAATTTTGGGCTACAAATTGGGGAATTGACTATGATAGCCAAGAAGAAGAAAGTACCATAGAATCCCTAAATAACAATGAGCAAGTTGATCATCAAAAGGCATTCCTATATGCATCAAATCATGAATATTGTCCTAATGAATGGAAGGGCCTTGTTTGCATGTATCGTAATGATGATTCTCAACCCAATAATCAAGGTGTTACTAATGCCCAAAGGGAGTTTCATGCCCATCTAGAGGAATTTGTGGAAAGTCGTGATATAGTGAGAATTCAAGAGTATCCTAAACCCTTTAAAAGAGGGCTTTTATTTAAGTTTGATCAAGATCTCTCTAGATGTAGCACTAAGGACAATGATAGGGAAAAGGAGGCATGTGTTGATGATAAGCATCAGCCTGACTGGGAGGAAAAGATAATTCCCCCACTTGAGGACAAGGGGTTATGGTTCTTGCCTAAATATGAAGATTATGCCTTGCCTTGCATTCTATATAATAATCAAGAAGATGTGATTGTTAAGGTATTCAAGCCACCCTAGATCTCCCTATTGTTGCCCCTCGGTCATATTCGGATCACATGAGTTTTAAAAACGATGAGTCGTCATTAGTTGACCCTTTTGAATTAAATTATTGTGACAAGACCTAGTTGACAAGACCTTGTCCTCCATCCATCTTCCTCATCATGTCACTCTTAGCTTGCCTCAAATGGCATCAATGAGAATTGTATGCCTTAGATAGCTCTTGAGCAAAAATTCTTGAGCTTGATCATTGATTTCTCCATTTTCAAGCTGCAAGAAAGGATCTGATGGTGCAAGTCAAATTCCTCCTTTCCCTCTTCATCCATGACTCATTTTTATGATATATGGTCATCTTATTTTACCACCTTCCACCCTAGTGATTAAACGTGCGAGTGTTGTATTAATGATTGTAATATTTTCTTAATCTATCTCATCACTGATCATAGGGGTGAGGGGTGTTATGTTGATCTAATCATACATTGGTTGCATTGGTTATCTGACTATACTTAGGTCATGCATTATATGCTTGCATTTCTTAGTAGTTACTTGCATTGCATATTGTGAGAGCATTCTAACATCATTCATATCATATTTCATGTTAAAATAGATTGCATTTAGAGTAGATTTTAATTTATGTCTAGATTTAATTCATCCGATCTTTTAAATCGGGTACTAGCTCTCGAAGCTCTCTTGTAATATTTCTAGAATAATATAACGCAAGTCTTTAGGGTTTTCATTGATGGTGGTGTTCCTCTTCTATGTCTTATGGTATTATTCTTTTTAATGTTCTGCTAAATATTTTATAAATTGTTGATTTATAGCATTCATGGAATAATCTATTGCACAGGTATCTTGCTTATTTTATTGGATTTAAGGTAACAATTTTAATTTGATTGAATTAGCTGCTATCTCTAATTCTTGAAGATTATATTGTTATTTTATATCTCTATTGATCTGACAATTTGATTTAGTTTTTGCAGAAATCATTCGTACTTTATTAGGCGTTTAAGGACATCCTCCGTAGGACCAACCGACTCCCAAGGCATAAGATTTGAAGAGCCTGCTTAATTGAAGCCCCATGATTTATTTAACGAAGCTTCTCTTGCAAGGTTTCTTGGCTAGTACCTCTTTTAAAAAATTATTTATCTTCTAAATATTGTGCTAAATAGATAGATTTGGCTAGGAAGAGCCTAAAACCTACAGATCTGGGAGCAGAGTCAGACTCATACTCCTCATATCTGATAAATCTGTAAATTATTTGTATAGATGTTTTAATTATTTGTGTAGGTCTGAGATTTGTGTAACATAATTTTGAATTCTAACATTTGGGTTTTTGGGATTTTCTCTATTTTTGTATATATTGGGTCTTGGGTATTTCATTTTTCGCCTATGCAAGTATGGATCTAAAAATTAGACAAGGAGATCTTCAGATCTAAGCCATATCTAGACCTTGGAGGGCAGATCTGGGCTCATAAATTTGTTTGCAGGGTTAAAAGTGACAAGATCACTCATTTAAAGCCTCAGATCCGAATCTTTTTCTCATAAAAATTGCAAGTGATTGAGGATTGAATACATCAGTTCAGAAATAAAATTTTAGGCAAGAATTTTGATCTTAGAATTTTGAGAAAAAAACTTTGTTTGAGATCACCCCTAACCCTCAGCAGCCTTGCCTGCCCTCCGTTCAGCCCTCAATCCTCCTATCCTAGCTCTATACTAGGCCCTTAAGCCCTCTGCATGGCCTTTTCCCTTCCGCTCAGTTCCCTGCCATTACCCTAGGCTCCTCTTCTACACGTTGCCTGCTCTGCAGGCCTTCTTCTCCTTCCCCGCAGCCCTCGGCCATGTCTTCCCTTCTCTCCCCAAGTCTGCTGCAAGGCCTCTCCTTGTTGCCGCATCCCCTTCTCATCCCTGTAATCCCAGTCGCAGCCTCCTTTGCAGCCCTTCCAGCTCCCTAGCCTCCCTCTTGGCAGTTCCTTCAACCCTCACGTTGCCTCTCCTATCTCCTCCATCTGCAGGCTTCATTTGCTGCCTGTAGCCCTCCATCCTAGCAGCAACCTCTAAATCTTGGCCCTATTTCTCCAACGCAGTCCTCAGATCTTCCTTCTAAGCCTCAATACAGGCCTATTCCAGCCTCTTCTCACTATTGTTCGGAGTATTTTGGAGTTAAATTCAATCACTGTGGAAGAGAAAATAATTTCTGGGTTGATATATCATCAATTTTTTGCAGAGAAGTGTGGATAAAACTTGTGTTTCAGGCGATACATCATTTGGGCAAGTAGCTTCAAGGCTTAGGGCCTCAGGTTTCGCCTCTAACCCTTATTTATTTACACTCTATTACATCAAGCCAATTATCTTATAACAGTGACATTAAAAACACATTTCATAAAAGATAATTGGCGTACAAAATATAATTTACAGCGACTGTAATACATCACCCAAAATCTGAACATAACACTGAAATTGCATCTTCTTGGGCATGTTGAAAAGGCTAGTTAGTTCATCATTGTTTTGATATTTTTTGCTTGACATCTTAAACTCACTGAGAATTTACTTTTTTCCTAATATAATCTCTAAAATTTAAAGTGCTTTTAGTTCATTGTGAAAGTGAATGTTTGCAGCAGCAAAGTATTTTTTTTGGCATTGAAATTTAAGTTCTAAATTGCATGCATAGTAACTCACTGTCATCCTATTATTCATTGGATATTGATATTCTATGTTGGTATAGGAACCTTGGTGTGATTTCATCACTTATATCTGTTTGTGAATGATAAATTTACACTGGCACTTGACATCTAAATGTTCCTAACTTGGAAGACCCATCGATATAATTGCATCTCATGTTTAAATTGAATATCTCCTAAATAATTGGCATTGAGGAATCAAATTGTCATTGGTATTATCTTGAAAGAATCCTAACTGTTTAAATAATGGAGCATTGGTGATCTTATTGTTTCAATCTTGAAGAATTGTCATTGCATAATAATGACATCGTGGGTAAATGCTCTAGTTCTCTCTCTTACCATTAATGTAATTATTGGTTTATGGTTATTGTGAACTTTGGGCATATTAGTGATCTTACTTTAAGAGCTTACATTTTGTGATCATTTACTTGAGCAATTGTATTGTGGGCATCTTTTAAGTATTATTGGCCCCTGAAAATTTGGCACTTTGTCTTGTATAGGGTTGTCTCTTAATTTATTAAGTACCCTTGTTATAAGGATAATCAACATTAAGTACTTAACATTAAACAACCTTAATTCAAGATTACTCACTCATCTTCTAATTCTTCCTTGCATTTCACATCCTAAGATAGTCTTACATTTAATAATCGACCTCCAACCATAAGCTTGGTTGAAAGAAAAGAACACCTTTGTGTCTTCTCTTGAGAAGTCTAGTCTTTTTAGTGTCTAAAACAGTGACCTTGCAGTTGTCAAAGCCATGGCCTCTACAACGCAGGAGACCCTGAGTACGTTAGATTTCAAAGAAAGGGATCGTTAATCACACCCTCGGGTGTTTCACCTTGACTTCTCTCTGCCATTCGCTATAATGTTTAGGCTCAATACAAACAAAGATCAAAGGACATATTTAAAATAGGCATTTAAATAAAAACAACCAAGATTCATGCATTTCACTTAACTATTGCATTCTCATATAGGGTAGTTAATCATTAAAGCAGCAGTTGTCCATCTTGTACTTCGTCCTAAACTTACTTAGCAAGATAGTTGACTCCACAAGGCACTGGCATCAATCGTCTAAATCTAATCGAATCTTTAAAGTCTTGCTACTTCTAAACAACTATTGCATTCTCATATGGAGTAGTTAATCATTAAAGTAGTAGTTGTCCATCTTGTACTTCGTCCTAAATTTACTTAGCAAGATAGTTGACTCCACAAGGCATTGGCATCAATCGTCTAAGTCTAATAGAATCCTTAAAGTCTTGCTAGATGTAAACAAGTACTTGGTCGCTCAACTGTGTCTTCCAAATTGGTTGGTTCCCAACTAGTACTTCTTCCATCCATTTGCATAAGGTCTACCCCCCTTAATCTATTGTTGGGAGACAACTTAAACGGAGAGATTGTGGATCAAGGTGACAGCCCCCAATCTGAGTCGTTGTCCCGATGCCTAGACATTTTGTGCAATAACAGAGCTCATGTTCCAGAGTTGGAACTAGATGTTACCCACCAAAATGGGTAACCCTATAAGAGAACAATTTTCTCCTATTCTTCACAGCCAACCAGTCAACCGCATAGCCAACGACCCCTAAAGGCCACCACTCGCTGATGATATGCCATTATATCTCTTCCACTTGCATCAGCCATATGCTTCTCACCAACATGAGCACATGGACGAAGGTGGGCCTCCTCTCTAAAGGCACTTTGATCATTTTGCAATCGGGTGCTTATGCTTGTTTGTATTTGGGCATTTGGTATGGATTATGGAATGAGCTAGAAGAAAGATGGGCTTTGATACCTAGGTAGGGCTTGGAAACTTTGCCCTATGGGGTTAATGTAGCTAAAAGAAACAAGAAGAGCATATCATGGCCACAAAAAACCTAAAAGAAAGAATATCAAAATGCAAAACATGGCCAAGGGCATAAGAACTAGCACGTGGGCGAAAGCCTAGCATGAGCTCTACCTCACTCATATGGCCATCACCCAGTTCTTGAGCACACGTTGCTCTATTACATCAAAAGAAGGAACCCCATGCATGTGCCAACCCCGATGAGCAATGCACTGACTCATCATTAAGGGGTAATACAACTGCCACATCATTCAAAGCAAGCTCTAACCCTTGAGCTATGAGCAATAAACTGTGATATGAATAAAAATCAAGAAAAAGTAAAAGGCACGCAAGATGGGTGGAAAAACAAAGGTCGAGTTAGCAACTCATGCAACCACGATTGCTCCCTCCTAACATCTATACACTCGAGATGTGGATACCCCATCAACTGGTCCCTTTAAATCTTGATCACGGCACTTGGCCATGAAGTCTTATCCCCTCTGTTACCATCATTATTATTCACTAACACCTGTCAATTGAAGGGTGGACTGAGGAAACATTACTTCCCCTTAGAGGTTGGAAACACTTAATAAGGTTGTCCTTTGGCCACTCCTACCTAGGGAGAAAACACGATTGCAAGTTCAAGTCCCTAATGTTGAAAGGGGATCCTTGTATGAAGGATTAAATAGCCCATGACACTCAAGCTTATTTCACTTAGACGCAATAATGATTTTTGTCCCTAATGAGTGGTTGCTTTCACTAGAATTTATGTTGTGATTGTCAAGTGGTTCAACAGCCCATATCTTGGGCAACTTTGTCATTAGAGAAGCCTATGTTGCCATGAAACGTGGGTTTGGGGACTGGGACGTCATTTTTTGAAACAGGGTGCGTGGATTCGTCCGGGGTATATTATAATTTATAAATATAATATATAAATATTATATTTATAAAATTATATATATATGAAAATTTTGAGTGGTAGGTTGGTGGTGTGCGAACATAGGGTATGACGAAGGAAACACGTAAAATATTTATGATTTAAACATTCACATCATTCAACATTCAACATTCACAATGAAATTTAAAAATTTCTAGTTTGATATCAAGCGCAAACTGGAGTTTACATATTGATAAGAACCATGATATATGTCCATTGTCATACTACATTCAAAATTTGCCTCAAGGCATTTCCAAACAAGAACTAGGAAATTTTTAAAATACTAAAATAAAAATAGCTAATAGTGAACAATGGCTTCCTCAAGCCATGTCATCAGCATCACTCAGATCTTCAGTTGGCATGCTCCCCAAGTAGGAATCACTCTCATCTTGAGACTCTTGCTCATCCATAACAATTGGAGGTAGCTCAATAAGGCCATTTGGTTGCATCTCCTTGTCCACACACATAGCATCATCTGTGTATTGGTCCCATCTCTTGAAAGGACCCCCCTTGTACCTAGAGTCTTTTCAAGATATGAGACGAAGTGTGCTATGAATGTACACTAAGTTCTCTGCTTTCTTTGAGCCCAACCTATTTCTCTTTACTAAATGGATAAAGGCATAAATACTCCAATTCCTCTGCAAGAAGAAAAACTAGTTACCTGGAATATTAGGGGAAGCCCATTAAAATTTAAAAATAAAAAACTAAAATGAACCCCAAAGAACTCGATTTTGGGGTTCTAGGAACCCATCATCAGGGTTCTTCATACCCGTCAAGACAAAAGAACCCAATTTTTTTTAATGGAGAACCCAATTCTTATGGGTTCTTCTCGGAAGCACCTATACCCGACTCTGGTACTTAGGGACGAGAACCCAAGACGGGTTTGAGAACCCCACCCCCAAGTTCACGAACTCGTGCAACATAGAGAGAAGCGTGTTGGAAACAAAGAGGCGAAGCATTGAGACTCTTGGGCCTCCTAACAACAATAGCGTTTGACACATGTACCAAGGCACTTCTTGCACCCAAGATGTTGTACCACTTTGCACTAAATTTGATTATTCTTTGAGATAACACACCTAGACCCAACATGACCCCAGACCAGCGTTAGCACCAATTAATGGATGCCAGTTGATTTAGGGCCTAGATGGTCACACTCTCAAAGACTAGGGAGGGCTAGTTGCACATGGAAAACCCTCGACATTGGAGAAAATATGGACACTTTGAGCAGTTGGAGACCCATCGAGACCACTTTATGGTGCCCCAATTGGATCTTCGGACCACAGGGAGCCACTGAAGTGGATTTGAGTGCCAACCCCCAAATCATGATTTTTACATTCTTCTACATCACATTTGGCACCTTATAGCACTTGAACATAGCATTTAGAGCCTATTTTATGCATGATGTCAGTCCTAGAAGCCTAGCAGCTCACATGTGTGGGATTATTGGATCATTTATGATTGAAGCTAGTGGATTGGCTTATAATGCAAGCATATGTTGTCATCAAACTTGTTTTTAGGGGCTTATTAGGCTAATTAGATGTCATTCTCCTCGTATAAATAGAGGAGAGGATCATTCATTCTATTCATCATCACTTGTGACTATTTCGGCCCTCTTAGAAGATTTTTGGCCTCTTTGTATCTTGGAGAAGATGTGATCTATGGAGTACTTTGTCTATTGGAGATATTTTCTTGGCATTGGAGAAATTATCTTGGATCAATAATGGACTATGCATGCATTTCATATTGTAAGTGTACCTTGCTATTAACAAATTTTTGATCTTATGTCTAATGTATGGAATGTATTGGTTATCTAGGCTTTTTCCATTGCACCATTGATTATTGAAGATTAATTGTATAAAATCTAGATATCCTCATTGTATGTATTACTCATATATGGAATGTGAATCGTAGTCCCCTTGGTGTACTCTTGTTGTAGCTCTCCCGAGTGTCTTTGATCCCTCACAAAGATAATAGCTAAGTTTTTGTGCTAGAGCATCAAAACATCCTTACTCTTGCAAGAATAAGCTAATTTATAACATCCATAGACTCCATCAACGCAAGGACTATGCATTGGCCTTGTCAATTTGGTGATGAACTTAAATTCATCCACAAAATTGAATTTTTCTCCCCCTTTCTCCTCTATTTTCAGTACTCCTAAGGATAAGCCGCCTAAACTAGGGCTTCGAGCAAATTTGCTTAGTGGTAAGATCCAAGGTGGCAGAAGGATTCAACATCAATAGTAGACTTGGATGCCTCAAAATCAACCTCCTTGGTGGCTAATCTATCCATTTTAGGCTTTCATTTCTCTTGCCCTAGCTAATTTGCCCAAGGAGAAACCCTAGCTTGGTCAAGGTTCAACACGAGAACTTTTTGAAGGTTTCATATGCTATTGGCTTGCTAATATTCATTGTTGGAAACCTTTTCCTTAGCACATTGACCTTAGGATATTCCATTTTGCATGTTATTTCTCAAGCCCTATGTCTAGAGTGCCTGATTAGGCCTTTCTAAAGGATGTGAATTGCCCTTTTTCCCTTGTTTGAGCCTTGTACTTAAGAAGAGTCATCCTTTAGAAGCGTCTTATGTCACTTTAAACCTTTAAGCCTCGAATATCTCTTATAGGTGACCTGTTTATCGGGAAGCCTCCCATTGGTGAAAGTCCATAAAGAGCAAGGGGTGGTGGTTGTGGTGGCAGTGGACCACACCTCGTTGTTATCACTTGGTCTAGTGCTTGCCTTGTAGAGCACCCCTCTATAAGACTTGCTAGATTTTGCGGCAATAGTTCCCATGTAGCATCTTTACGTTGTGTGTCCTTCCATTGTATCATAACTTCATGGATAATACCTAGTGAAGACAATGTTCACATATACAAACTCAAGCTATAACTAACAAAACCCTCCTCATCCAATTCGATAACACTAGTTGCAACTTTACAATTGGACCCCAACAACTTCTTTAAGCAGAACACATGAAAAGCTAGGTGGATTTTAGATGACTTGGAAAAGCCAATTTGTGATCTCAAAATGAGTATAGTACAAGACCCATAAAACATAGGTGCTAAGTTTTGGTGGCCCTTCTCTTGAATCGAAAGCAATGTTGATTGGCCTATTGCTTCAAGCAAAAACCAGTGTATATAATATCACCGAGATATCACCGATTTTCGTAAATATCGCGATATTTTCGGGGAGACGAAATATCGCCGAGAAAATATTACAATATTTTGTCTCCCCGAAAATATTCGCAATATTTCCGAAACATCAGCGATATCTCGGGAAAATATCACACTACGATGCAAAAATTTGCCGAAAGACAGTAAAAATTTCCACCGCAACTATAAAAGTCCGATTTTGTTTTTTTTTACAATCATTTTCATTTTTGATCGCTGGAGAAGGAAGGGGAGAGCTATGTGCTTGCTGCCAAGGAGGGTTTGAGTGTTGAATGCTATTATCGCCACCAACAACGAAGATTTTGTTGATCTAAGCTGGAAGAACAGTGAGACAATTTCATTTCTTCCATTAACAGGTATGTTCAAATAAACCCCTATGTTAATGAATTTTTTGATAGTTTTAGAATTATTCTTGCTTGCCTATTTGCCTACAATCATTTTGCTTGTTTTTTTTCCATTTGCTATGATTTTCATGCCCATGAACAAATGCAAGGTTTTTAACTTTTCTCAATATTTGGAGAGCAAACTCCATTTTTTTTTAAACTTTCAAATACACCCTCTTATTGTCATTTATGGTTTTTCATTGAATTCACATTGCAAATAATGTAGCAAAAAAATTATTTTGTAAAATGATGTGGTTATTACTTATTAAGTTATTAATTCCAATTTTTTTTGGTGCCCTAGGTTTGAGTTAGCTCACTACAAAATTCAAATATGCCAAAAGCCTTGGACCCATTTTGGGAGTATGGGAATCCTGATGGTCGGACAAATCAGGCATATCTTACATGCAAATTGTTTGGGACCAGGATAACAGGAGGGGTTACACGAGTGAAATACCATCTAGCTAGACTCACTGGACATGATGTTGGGATTTGTACAGTTTCTAGTCTGAAGCATATACAAAAAGCTCTTGAGGCAATTGATGAAAAAGACAGAAAGAAGAAAAAAACAAGGTTGAACGTGCAAGTAAATCTTTCGGGATATCTTCTCCTGATTTTGATGTTGAGGGTAGTGGTAGAGGCTCCACAAGAAGTAAGAGAATGTTTACATAACTTTTGAAGGAATTGCCAAATCAGCCTATACACACTAAAAAAGATTTATCAAAAACTAAGAAGGGGAAACTTAAGGGAGATCATGGTTATTACAATCAAACTTCAACAAATTAGTCAACAGTGAGCAAAATGAGAATATTCTAGGCCCTATTGAGGAAGAAGATCTGAAGGAAGTCTCAGTATTTTTCCAGCATTTTAGTGAAGAAACATTTAAGAAATTTCTTATCCTACTAATCTTAATCAGAGCATGTGCATTCAAAACAAATTTTTCATCACAGAAACTGATAAATTGAAACATAAAGCAAATATATCCTATTATATTTATAAATTGTCAATGAATATTAGATATAAAATTTGTGATGGATTTACTGCTTCCGGTTATTCAACAGTTTTATATGTTACTCAAGAGGTACAAGTCACTTTTGGATGTACCCAAATAATTTGGTGAATAATTCAATACTGTTCTTTTCAACTTATAAAGCACTGAAAATTAACAAAGTCTTTGATGTGCTACAGTTAGCCCTAATAAGGCCTTAATCAGCATCCTAGAAATAATTTTAAAGATGGTATAAAGTCTGTGCTAGCTTGGAGACCCCCAGTGAATGAGTATAGTTCATCTCATATGATCCTTTATATCTAATTATGAACTTTGAAGTGATAGTTGTAAGGTTTGGTAAGGACTTCAAAGCTATGCGAGTGCACATTTGCAGCTATTATGTGAGAACTAAAATACTATTTTGGAAAAGAAGCCAATGAGAATGGGAATGAGGTGAAGCTTGGAGGACAAGTCAAAAGCCCAAGTGAGAGGTACAAGCACGTAACTGTGTAAAGAAAACTCCTGGAAGAATAAATGAGAATGTTAAAGAATGTTAAAAAATGTTTTATATGAATGACAAATTACTTCATAAAGAGTAAAAAAGGCAAGTCTTGAGAAACAATTGAGAAAGCTGACTATATTAGTGAATGTGTTGCATATATTTGTCATTCATGTGAACAAGTTAACAATAAAAAATAGAAAATTTTAACTAGTTGTTGACCTTTCTTACAGGCTTGGAAACAAAAATAAAAAATCAATCACAGGGTTACCTCAAGCAAAACTCAGTTAGCATATACACTAAGATAATCATGATAACGGATAACGAATCACATTTCTTACACTACAATGCATCTAAATATGGAGAATCACATATCTTCTAGAAAAGGGAGGATGATGCAGAACATCTGATGCAGCACGTCTAACTATCTCATAATAAGGCAACATTGTGAGCATGTAACATGCATGTAGTAGTGGAATTCAATTAAGATGTGAAATCTTCTGTTACAAACCTGTGTGGAGATTATTTTCCAGGTATCAAATGAATTTCCTACAGAACCACTATGTAAAACTCCCAGTGTCGTCCAAATTGTATTATGGGGAATCCTAATCTCCTGCTGAGATGTCAAATATGAACACAAATCAAGCTGATGCTTTATTATTAACAGTTGCACTTATTAGGAGAGAATAACAGAAGACCAAGAAAAAAAGGATGATCTGCACCGAAAAGTGCTGCAGCTCAATATAGAAAGTACCAAGTAGAATAGGCCTAACAGGAAAAACGAGGAGATGTGTTGCCAGAAGAGTGTTGAATTTGCAACTACGGTCAGTCTTCATAATGTATATTTGGCCACTTGATGTACTTGTAGTGATTATTGTAAAGCATATTTTAAATGCTAGAGTCAAAAGAAAATTTAATTTGAGTCAAAGTCCCATTGTGACTTTTAAAAGAAGAAAAATTGAATTTTCAAATTGTAATTTTTGGCTCCAAAAGTTGTCAAGTCAAGTCAGCCCAGGGCAAAGGACACACCCATTCGATCAAGCAAATCACTAGATAAAGGCAGCTCGACCTCATTTCTCCTCCACCAATTCGCACTTCCTCAAGAGAACATTTTCTAGGCATCTCAACGAAGACCAAGAAGGCCAAGTAAGACAAAAAAAAAGACGAATTGCATCTCTTTCTCTCTCTCTCAAGCTCGCACGTGTGGATTGATTCCCTCTCTTCTGATTCGCAGTTTTTTTGGGCAGTTTTGTTGGAGGAGGCTAAAATTCTGGGCAGTTGCACAGGCTGAAATCCTGGGGTGATTGGCAGCTATAGGAGGCCCAAAATTCTGGGTCAGATCAGGCAGAGCGAAATTCTAGATCAGATTGATAGGCTTGACTTGAATGGGTTGACCAGGTTTGACCATAGGTCTAAGTGTGTCTTTTGTGGAACAGAAGAATTTCTCTATTGAAAAGGTTGTTGGGTTTTTCCCCTTGGTGGGTTTTCCCACGTTAAATCTTGTCTTCTCTTTGTGCATTGTGATCTCTAATGTTCGACTTTTCTTGTATGGTTGAATTTCTGAAGTATAATTGTTGAATGATATATTGGAATAATTTAAAAGAAGACCAACATCAAAAGTAATTATCAGTTTTTCATAGTGCTAGTCTATATTGCACTTAGAAAATCAACATGGTATCAAAGCTTAGGTGAAGGAAGGAACATTGAGATCACCTTTGAAGAAACCCTACTTCGAGATTCTATTGTTGAAGCCCTTGTTGATTCGCATCCATGGCTTCCTTTATGAAATTCTAGATTTGATTGATAGGCTTGACTTGGATGGGTTGACCAGGTTTGACCATAGGTCTAAGTGTGTCTTCTGTTGAAGAGAAGAATTTCTCTATTGAAAAGGTTGTTGGGTTTTTCCCCTTGGTGGGTTTTCCCACGTTAAATCTTGTCTTCTCTTTGTGCATTGTGATCTCTAATGTTCTACTTTTCTTGTATGGTTGAATTTCTTAAGTATAATTGTTGAATGATATATTGGAATAATTTAAAAGAAGATCAACATCAAAAGTAATTATCAGTTTTTCATAGTGCTTATCAGACCAAGCAGTAACTCCTTAAAAACAATTCGTTTATTTTCATTCAGGTTGGTATTTATTATATACATGAGGGAGACACTATTCATTTCATCTCCTGGTGACTATTCATATTCTTTATTATTTATTTACATCAATTTTAGTTATTCACCCAATCCTGATGATTAGGTGTCAACATTCGCCCCCCCTAATCTGAAGGGATGTTGGTGAGTCCAAGCATCGTTCTGAATCTTTCAAGATTTTCTCTTCTAATCGCTTTGGTGAAGATGTCTGCAATTTGCTCACTAGTGGAACAATGGCGGAGATGGATTGTTTTGGCCTCAACATGATGTCGAATCAGATGATATTTAATATTGATGTGCTTCGTTCAGTCATGAAACTTTGGGTTCTTGACCAATTTTATTGCCAAGGTATTGTCAATCATGAATGGAGTTGATTGTGCTTGTTTTACCTGCAAATCTTCAAGAATTTTCCTGAGCCGCACAATTTCTTTTGTTGCCTCAGCTGCTGCCACATATTATGCGTCAGTGGTGGAATCTGTTGGAACTGATTGTTTGCATGATCTCCAGGAGACAGCTCCTGATCCAAGACTCGTAGCATAACCTGAACTTTGAAGTAGATACCCCAGTTTCTTTTTCTCCATCAAAGTCTGAATCAGAGTATCCAATCAAGCTGAAGTCGTCCACCTGTGTATACTTGATTCCAAAGTCTTGAGTTCCCTTCAAGTATCTTACCACTTTTTTTGCAACAGACAAATGTCCCTCACAAGGCTTTTGCATAAACCTGGAGAGGATTCCAACAGCAAACGAAATGTTTGGTCTGGTAGTAGTTAGGTAGTTGAGACTTCCTACAAGTTGTTTATACTTTGTTGCATCCTCAAATTCTTTTCCTTCAATGGATGTGAGCTTTAAGTTTTGTTCCATTGGAGTAGTAAGAGGATTGCATTCTGTCATGCCAAACTTGTTCAACAGATCTCCAATGTACTTCTTTTGGGAAAGGAATATGGACTTCAGATGTTGAGTTACTTCAATACCAAGATAGTAATGAACATAGCCCAAATCAGTCATTTCAAAAACTTTCTTCAATTCCTTCTTTATGGATGCAATGTAGCTTTCATTGTTCCCTGTCATCAAAAGATCATCTACATATACCACAAGATATACAACTATTTTGCCAACTTTCTTGACAAATAAAGTTGCATCATCAAGATCATAATGTTTGAAATTGAGTTTCAAAAGATGATCAGTTAGTTTTTCATACCAGGCTCGCGGTGCTTGTTTGAGGCCATACAAGGATTTCACAAGTTTCCATACTTTATGTTCATGTCCTTTCACAGCAAATCCTTCAGGCTCAGACATAAAAACATTCTCTTTTAGATCTCCATTCAAGAAAGCAGTTTTTACATCCATTTGATGGACTTTCCAACCTTCTGAGTTGCTAGGGCAAAGAGTGTCCGAATGGTAGCCCATTTTGCTGTGGGGGCACAAAAGTCTCCTCATAATTGACCCCTTCCTTCTGTGCAAAACCTTTTTCCACAAGCCTGGCTTTGTACTTGTCAAGTGAGCCATCTACTTTATACTTGTTCTTGTACACCCACTTGCAGCTAATTGGTTTGGTTCCTAATGGAGGATCAACCAGCTTCCAAGTGCCATTCTTTATCAGGGCATCATACTCCTTTTGCATTGCTTCTTTCCATTCATCATGAGAAGCAGTTTCTTTGAAG
This sequence comes from Pinus taeda, assembly GCA_000404065.3. Lineage (NCBI taxonomy): Eukaryota > Viridiplantae > Streptophyta > Pinopsida > Pinales > Pinaceae > Pinus > Pinus taeda. The sequence continues at coordinate 58,944 of APFE030860167.1, read as the reverse complement.
GAAGTTGGTTCGAAATCTGTAGACAAATTCAATTCACAATCATAAGAAACATCCATATCAACAAGTGAATTAGAGTCATCTACATCACCTCCATTTTGCCGGTTTGAATTTTTAGTTCTTGCCTTTCCAACCTCATCAGGATGAACACTTTCAAGTGGCTTTGTTAGCCACTTTGGGGGACCTTTCTCAGATGGTCTAGGTTGCTCCATTGATTGAGTTGGGACTGAATCAAGATTGAGTCTCTCAATTCTATCAATCACATCACTTAAAGTATCACCCATTGTTGGAGTTTCATGCGGGGGAGAGAGTTCTTCAGAAGAAGATTCCACAGGTTGATCTAATATAGGAATCCCCCCTTCAAGATGTGGAATCTGATCATCAAATTCTTGAAATGTTTTGAATTTGTGAATCTATCCAAGCGATCAAGTTGTCGTCCAACAACATTGTCAGTTTTGGATGATTCAAGACAGATTACATCTCTAGATACAACAAACTTTCTATTGACTTCATCATAGAGACGGTATGCTTTGGAGGTGTTTGAATACCCAAGAAGATACACTTACAACTTCTTGCACCAAGTTTGTTTCTATGTACCTTTGGTATCAAGGCATAACAGGTGGAACCAAAGACCTTAAGATGCTTTACCGAAGGAATGTGCCCATACCACATTTCATATGGAGTCTTGTTTCTAATAGCATTAGATGGGCATCTATTCTTTATATATACAGCACATAGAACTACATCAGCCCAAAACATCAACTTTACATTTTTGAAAAACATCATGGAGCGCACCATATTTAAGATTGTCCTATTCATTCTTCCAGCTACACCATTCAATTGGGGATTATAAGGCACAGTTGTTTGATGTTTGATCCCATGTTGGCGAAAATAGTTTTCAAATTCATTTGGAGTGTATTCGTTTCCATTATCAATGCGAATAGAGCCAATATGAGATTGTGCATCATTTTCAATCCATGTATGAAAGTTCTTGAATGTTTGAAAAGCATCAGATTTGTTCTTCAATAAATAAACCCAACACACTCTGGTGTAGTCATCAATAAATGTCATCATATATTTATTTCCATTTGCAGAAGGAACAAGCATCGGACCACATAAATCTGAATGAATGAGTTCAAGTTTTCTATGTGCTCTTGAATGTGAATCATGAAAACACTGTTTGCTATGCTTTCCTAGAATGCAAGCATCACATTGCTTAAATTTCCTAGGAATTCTAGGCAAACTAGCAAGACCATATTTCTTCAACAAGCGGAGGTTGTCATAGTTTAAATGTCCAAATCTAGCATGCCATAATAAACTTGATGGAAGTATACCTTCTTCATAATGAGAATTGTATGATAAATGGTGTGCACGAGCAAAAGTACCTTGCAGCTTAAGAAGTATTTCTTCTTCTATTCCCCTCATGACAAGTGAGTGGTTAGATGCTTTTCTCAACTCAAGCTTGCCATCAAACATATGAATGGAGTGACCTTGCTGGCGGATGTGGACCAAGGACAGCAAGTTTCTCTTCAATTGTGGGAGATATAGAACATGATGCAGAAGACAGTCTAGAAGACCAGGCAATTTAAGCCTGATTGTGCCAAGCCCTAATGGCTTGATTTTTTATTGGTCTACAAAGTATACTGTTCCATTAACATTGTCAGTAAATTCTTCAAAAAAATCTTTTCTATGAGTTATGTGGCAAATTGCTCCTGAATCAAGCAACCAATCATTTTTCCAAGATGCAAGTGAAGCATTAAATAAATCTTCATTTACTCCAATATTACATTGTGCCACCACATAATGAGCAAATTCAGGTGCTTTACCATTGTCTATTTCATTAGTTTTACCTTTGGGTTGACTCCTTTGTTGCTCAATTTTGTCCCAAGGTATTTTGCATGTAGAGGCATCATGTGATCCATTTCTTTTGCAGCATATGCAGTAAAAATCTTCCTTTTCTCCTTGAGAGTGTCTGCCCCCCCTACCTCTAAGATTTCTTCTTCTTCCTTTTCGACCACCTCTTCCTCTGAAAGAATCTTGAGCAAGATTATTCTCTCTATGTGCAAGACACACAACTTTTTCGAAAGACTGAAAACCCTTCTCTTTTTCAACAAACTTCTCCATCATAAAATTTGAACTGAGCCCAAAAATAATTACAATATTCGTAGCAAAACACTAATAGTAATTTGCTATGTCTTTACAAAATGGAATCAACTACAAGCTCTCAATATTCATATATCATGCAATATATATTGTATTCCTTCTAACATAACCAACAAATTTCATATTCCACATATTATACCATGGCATGCCATATATATGCACATCATAAGGAGAACTCCGTACTTCATAAGAAGAAGTCAACGCAGAAATTATGAATCGAGTTAATGCACATACAAGAAGGGGCATATCATATATAAACTTATGGAATGCACCACCCAGCACATATGAAATTAATTTTCCAGAAGACTTTTCATACTAGGACCTACTACGATGTAGTGACAGCTACCCCGTCGTATTACTCATTAAATGAATGGTAAGTTTCAGCAGCATATGGGAGCCAACAGAGAGGAGTTTAAAACTCGTGAGCCAGAATGGGAAGTTTCAGCAGCGTATGGGAGCCAATGGAGAGGAGTTTAAAACTCGTGAGCCAGAATGGGAAGTTTCAACAGTGTATGGGAACCAACAGAGAGGAGTTTAAAACTCGTGAGCCAGAATGGGAACGCAATACAGAAGGGCGGTGCAAAGCCAACGTTCCACAAGTCGACAATTCAAACTCAAATTTCACAATAATGGCTAATGAATAGTCAATTTACCAACACAAACAAGGTCACTCCAGCATACAAGCCATTCAATCGACTATCAATCTTCTTCAATGTATGAGCTTCTTAACAGATTCTGATCATTGAAATCACTTACGAAACGCCACCAATATTCGAACGCAGTCGACGCAAAATGCACACTGCAGTCTCACTGTTCAACACAGCACGTCCAAGTTTCAACCAAGCTCAGAGTCTTTTAACGCACATGTTCCATCTCTCAGCACCCAAGCTTAAACAACTGTTTGCAGGTCCGCTCCAAATAATCCAAACAGAGATTCCTCTGTTTGCATCCAACGCCTACGACTGACAAATCCTCCAACGCCTCTGGCAACATCGAGAAGGTATTGCCAGATGTTGGGATATTTCAGAGGGTCTTAGAGCAAGGAAGATTATAGTAGAGAAGCGCAGCTTATTATAGGTGAATATGAATAAAAAATGGTCAGAGAAGAGGGCACAGAAAATGATTATGGCAGAGAGCCCAAAGAGAAAATATGGCAGAAAAACTGATACAAGGAGTTACAACTAATTTTAGGAACTTGGCTATGATACCATGTCAGGCCAGACAGTAACTCCTCAAAACAATTCATTGATTTCATTTAGATTGGTGTTTATTATATACATGAGGGAGAGACTGTTCATTTCATCTCCGGTGACTATTCATATTCTCCATTATTTATTTACATCAATTTCAGTTATTCACCCAATAGGAGTGTTGTTGGAGGGCCAAAATTTTGTAGTAGTTGGCAGGCCAAAATTTTACTGTTGGAGGGCCGAAAGTCTATAGCTAGGAAGTCGAATTTATGAATTGTTGTTGAGTTGAAGTGGTCGGATAAGAAGAAACTACTAAATCATCTTGAAAGGCTAACATGGTGGAATAGGAAGGTCTCTTGGTCTAGGGTCTTGGTCCATCTCATTTTGAATTACTGAAGGAAGAGTTATTGACTAGTTTTTCCCTTATATAGGGGTTTTAGCCCTAGCTAAGTGCTTACATTTGATGTCCTTGATCTTTGTGTTTTGGTTTTGGTAATTGCTTGATGAACTAAGTTAAAGAAAGAACATAAAGAAGTTAATAAGAACACTAAGATTTCACAAGTAATTATCCACATAAGAAAATATTTCTACGTTTTCGATTTTCTAACATGGTCCTGAGGAATTTTGTCCTCTCTTAAAACTTCTTCTGCTTCATTGCTTTTCTACTTTCCTCTTTATGTCTTTACTCTTCAATGGAGCCTTTAAACATGAATTTTTAATGGTTACCATACTTACGTTCTACAATGGATGCAAATTCTTTTTCGTGCATGATCAATATGAAGACATAAAGTCTTTGAGACTTATGGTTTTGAAATTCTTAGGCACTAGACAAAAGTTTCTCTTCTTTTGCAAATTGTAATAGATTTTCGGCCCTCCTCCACAGAAGATATGCTACAAACCTTCACTAGCTTTCACAGAAGGTATACCACAAACTTTTGCTCCTCTAGCACAAAGATGTAGTCACAGGACCTCGCTCATCTTGTCTTGACTTTCAAAGATATATGAGTCTCCTAAGGAATTTGATTCTTAATCTAGGGCTTGTTTAAAGATTAACCCCGAAGCTTTAATCACAAAAACGACTTCTTCTTTGTGAGATGATCAATCCAAACGTGATCTCAATGCTCCTTTTATCCACCATAACTCTTATAAGATGTTGATTTTCTAGTAGCAAGCAAGAGTAGAACAATTTTTCACACTGATAACTACTTCCAATGATACAAGTTGACTTCTTTAGAGTATTACATTAATTAAGCAATTACACTTGAAAATTTTCAACCATTAACTTCAGTAGACCAGTAGACATCACAGTAAGAACCATGAAACTAAGTTGCAAGAAACGGAGAAACGAGTAAGAGTTTCCGAAAGGGGCACAGGTACGAAACATGACCCCAC